>VXBP01005443.1:766736-948020 GCA_013400115.1 Rhinopomastus cyanomelas | reverse complement strand
TGGTTAGACAGGACTTGCCCTTCATGAACCCATGCTGGTTGGGCCTGATCCCCCCATTGTCCTGCACTTGCCGTGTCATCACCCCCAAGATGAACTGTTCCATGATCTTCCCTGGTACTGAGGTCAGGCTGACAGGCCCTGGGCAGCCCATTCCACTGCTCTGCCATCCTTACCGGGAAGAAGTTCCTTTTCATATTGATGTGGAACTGCCTGTGTTCCAGCTTACACCCATTGCCCCTTGTCCTATCATTAGAAGACACTGAGCAGAGCCTGGCTCTATCCTCCCAACACCCACCCTTCACATATTTATAGACATTAATGAGGTCACCCCTCAGTCTCCTCTTCTCCAAGCTCAAGAGACCCAGCTCCCTCAGCCTTTAGTCATCAGGGAGGTGAATATTTGAAGGAGATGAATCCACTATGCTGCTTCAGAAGTAACCAGTAAATACCAAACACACCACACTGAAAAGCTGGCTGTGTATCCAGTAACACAGTAATAGATATTTTTCTCAAATAATCCATTTAATTATTTACTCTTTTTAATCCTGACAAAAAGTGTGCTCCATTTCAGAAACGACGCAGAATGCACCAATGGTCTAAAGAGTATTTTTAAAATAATCTTCTGCTTTCAGAAAATTAAATATGAAACTGGGATGTGTAACAAACAAATAAGACAATTTAGAAAAGATTAAAAGAATTGTTCTGTTACCTTGGCAATGCAGTCGAGGTGCAGCCAATCAGCAAAGTTGATGCATTGTTTTGACATAGATGCATTTATTTCTAACATAAATAGCAACAGACACTTAATAACAATAGGTGTTAAAACGAGGAGCTGATGTCATTTTAAATGTGTCAATCACAGAGAACCTATGAAAGTGTTTCTTTATCAAACTGACGTTAAGTATATGCTGGAGTGGCTTTATAAGAGATAGCAGACTTCTGACAGGTCACACAGGAGACGCAAAATATGTAATTACATTCTAGCTTTTTGGATTGTGCCCTCTGCAGTGTCTAAAAAACTTTGAGAAGAAAATAAAACCTGAAGGCCATGGTATATCATTCACTTCGTAAAGAGGCAAAAAATATATCTGAGAATGAAGACAAAATATCAGGCTGAAAGAATCTGCCTCAGTCCTCAAAATAGACACATTTAAACTTCTTGTGTCTTGTTTTATGATCGACTGGTGCCACCGACGTTCTGCAGCGTCAGTTTGCAAAGACATTAAAAATTACTGACAGAAGTGTACAGAGGAAGACTGCTAAGGGGATTCAGAGCCTTCCACCTCTTGGTCACTGGTTAGAACATGTCCTTTTTTGGCAGGAACAGGAAACTATTACTTTTTGACAGGTATCAGAAAGAGTCCACCAGCTGTCTGAGTTCAGAACCTCATGGATGGTTGCCCAAAAGTGCCCCTCAGAATTAAAACATTTCTTGACAGCCTCAAAAGAAAACTGGCATCTCCTTCCTTTTCCAGAAAGCCTTGCGCTACCCAATTCTTAAGTCAGTTTAAGACCTCACTTGCACAGACTACCCTATAGATCAACGCTGTGTCTAGAGAACTTCAGTTCTCATTAAGCAACATTTTCAAATCCTGAACACTTTTGTACATTTCTTCATGGGATCAATGTTGTCAGGAAAGCCAGGATCGCCTCAGCCTTAGTTCTCCCCAATTGCAAAATCCCAAACAAAAGAAAATAATTATGTCAGCCCTGACAAATCACAGAATCACAGAACATTAGGGATTGGAAGGGACCTCGAAAGATCATCTAGTCTAATCCCCCTGTCACAGCAGGATCACCTAGATCAAGTCACCCAGGAACATATCCAGGCGGGTTTTAAATGTCGCCAGAGGAGACTCCCCCCCCCCCCCCGGGGGGGGGGGGGGGAGGGGCAGCACATTCCAGTGCTCTGTCACCCTCATTGGGAAGAAATTCCTTCTCATATTGATGTGGAACCTCCTATGTTCCAGCTTGCACCCATTGTCCCATCATTAGATGACACTGCGAAGAGTCTGGCTCCATAGTGATAGACACAAATGTAAAACTCACATTGGGTGGGATTAAGTTACCCATTCTGGTCCATCTTCTTTCTTTTTCCAGATTTGTGTGACTCTCATCAGAACAACTGCTCAGAGTAAGGAATTTCCAACTGGAAAGCATTGAAAACCAAAAGGAAATATCTCTCTACAAACAGCACTGAGGAGAAACAAGTGAACGTGCAGGGTACAGTCTGCTTCTTTGTCCGGGCGTGAGTGCTGTACTTCAGTCTAGTACCTATTATCTTTTCTTAAGACACACTGACTTTTTCTTGGAATGTTAATCTACATTTTGATTGATTTCTTTCTCAAGATGTAAGAAGAGTGATGGACAGGACTGAGGATAAGGACAAGGAAGACCAGAACAAGCTACAAAGTTCCAGCCATGTTGTCAGGCCTGGTGAAAACATCCTGATGATTAACTATTTCAGCGCTTGTCTCTTAACAGAGACAAGAGACTAGAAGTTTCCTAGTGCATTAAATTCATGAACTTTAAGCTGCCAGTCTTCTGGCAGNCACACTGGGGGTGACAGAGCACTGGAACAGGCTGCCCAGGGTGGTTGTGGAGTTTCCTTCACTGGAGATGTTCAAGGCCCACCTGGATGTGTTCCTGTGTGACTTGGTCTAGGTTGTCCTGCTGTTGCAGGGGGATTGGACTAGGTGATCTATCGAGGTCCCTTCCAATCCATAGTGATTCTATGATTCTATTCTATGAAAACACTGTCGAAGTGGGGACACTGACAACCCACAGTCAAGACTTGACAACAAATAATGTGTATTTAGATGTGGTCCTTAAAACAAGTGCTTATCTGTAACTTAACACTTCCCTTTATTGCTCCTTGACTCTCTGTAATGTATTTTATGGAGCATGAGTAAGGCAATGCCAAGCTGTGACACAAAGTGAATGCATTGCATCAAAACATCTTTTGCAAGGGATTTATTTGTTAGAATTTGAATGGCAGGTCAGCTTGGACCCGAGATTTATGCACTGTGTAATCTGTGTTTCTCCACAGTCAACACACTTTCTACGCAGCCAGATGTGCGGAGAAGTCACAGTTCGATTCCTCTCCCTGGTCTTGTTGATTGAATGTCATCAAGTAGCAACACTCATCTTCTACCTCTGATTAAATATTTTTACAACACTTTTGTGAAACTTTTCTATCACATATTTGTTCTAAATAGGGACCAGAGCATATGGAGTCAGAGGTTTCCACAGAGAACTGAGCCCTAGGACTGACAGATGTAAACTATTTGATTTTACAACTAGAAACAAGAAAGTTCTCTTAGCAAGAAGTGGGACAGACTACTGTCCCTGACAGCATGATAGCTTTTATCTTGTAACTACTGTTCTTTTTGTGCTATAACATTCGAAACAGATACCAAGACTTGATTCAAGAGGTTGCCATGGGGGAGAGCCCTTTAGGTCTTCAGTTATCACAGGTTAATTATCCTTCTTAAGATATATGACTTGTTTCTATTCTGAATTTCTTTGACTTCCATTTTCAAGTTGTGTTTCTTTATATATTTCCTGCAAGATTAATAATAAAATCTCTTCCTTGTGTAGACACCTATAGCTATCCCTTAATTTGGGCAGAGAATAGCAGCCTGGCAAGCAGGAGGTGAAGCACATATCTGGCAGTGTACATGAGGGAGCAGGAGTTCAGTAATTGGAGCAGAACATTAACATTTTTCAAAAACTTTAGAAAGATGGATATTTGTACTGAACTCTGACACATATTTTGTCAAACGTTTAAAAAATCTAAAGGACTGCTGACCTATAGTTCTATAAACGTAATCAGAATTTACATCTTCTGCAGCCTCCTCCCCTACATGTACATCTCGATTCCACAATTTAACATGCTCGGTTTTGTGCTTCTTTTCCTCATATCATATCATAAATCATGAGTCATATCTCTATGACTCAGCTGTTTTTCTCTAGAAAACAGCTCTTACAATTGTTCTAAAAGCAAAGACTCCAGAAACGATGATTCCATGGAAGAGGTAAGAACAGCTGCTTAAAAGGTGGATCTAGGGGGTCGAACAACAACTCCAAGTGCCGCAGAGTCAAACTGTCTGATTAACAGTGTATCTCAGTTACAATAAGCACAGGGGTGCTGAGTCCAACCTCATTGTCTCTGTCCTCAGCCTCATCTGCACTAAGGGATGCTGAACTGCTGAGATGAATATTTTGCAGGTATTACTTCATGAACTGAGCAAAAAATCCTTTCCCTTAAGCTCCTCCATTCCCCATATCAATAGCTTAAGCTTTGCTAGCTGGTGCATATGAGTTCATGGGAATCCACGGCTGTGCTGCTTACTAGTTATTTCCATTACAAAATCCCTCAAGAGGTTCCAGCAAGGAATGAAGGCTTCTTGGGCTGATTAAACTGCCTGGAAACTCCCAAAGATGAAAGAGGTAGTGCTAGTCCTATTAGGTTCAAGGCAAATTTTGAACTTGAACATCAAGGAGGTCAGGTCTTTGTTGCTATTTAAATATAACCACATAGAAAATGAAATCACATTGGAAAGTGAATGTAAAGGTGTCCAGAAAGGAGAGGCTGCTTTAAAACAACACTTAAAAAAGGATTTAATGCATACTGGCTGCTATTCTGTTAGTGTTTTTTGTCACCAAATCAGAGCCAGAACAAAATGCCACATCACCTCCTTTTATGAAGTGGCTGTTAAAAGAAATAGAATAAAGAAACATGAAGAAATATAACCTGGACAACAATGAACTAAAGTCCTTAAACCACATAAATGACTATGAAATTTGTGTCTTGTACACATTCCTAAGCCAAACACAAAGAAAAGGAATAAGTATGTATGTATGCTGCCCCGCTGGGCTTTCCTCTGTCCTTTGAAAGTCAAGAAAAACCATTTACAAACTTTAACTTCTGGATCTTTTATTGAGTTATTCCAGAAGTACAAAGACAACAGGATGCCTCAGTAATTTCTCAGTAGCAAGTTCCTCAGTATTTAGAGATTGCATCTTCTTTCTGAGACTCTTACTGTGCAAACACTGACTAAATCGTAGATTCATAGAATCATTCAGGTTGGAAAAGACCCTTGGGATCATCAAGTCCTACAAGTTCACCCCTAAACCAGATCCCCAAACACCACATCTAAGCGTCTTTGAACCTCATCCAAAGATGGTGACTCAATCACCCCCCTGGGCAGCCCATCCCAGTGCCTAACCACTCTTTCCATCAATAATTTTTTCCTGCTATCCAATCTAAACCTACCCTGCTGGAGCTTGAAGCCCTTCCCTCTGGTTCTGTCACTAACTACCTGCGAGAAGAAACCAACACCAACATTTCTACAACGTCCTTTCAGATAGTTGTAGAGAGCGATGAGGTCTCCCGTCAGCCTCCTCTTCCTCAAACTGAACAGCCCCCACTCTCTCAATCTCTCCTCATAAGATTTATTCTCCAGGCCCTTAGAGCACTACTGGACCCAGTATTCAGCACACAAGGACAGATAGATATTACACAACTAAAGAAGGCAAGGAAGGGAACCAAAATCCAGAAGACCTGCTACAGATTTCCACTTCCATGTCATGCAGATCTGTGAATCAATTTGGCCCAAAAGGTCAGAGCGGTTACCTCATGAATTATACTAAAGGGAAACAATATAAATTTGAAGATGGATGCTTGAATTACTGCCTGTTATGGGGAGAATAAATGGGTGTGCTGAGAATATAGTGCCAAGACACAACAGTGACTACAGACCTAGAAATACCCAGAGTCATTATCTACACTAAGATTCCTGGTGGTTAGACCCACTGTTTAAGCCATCAAATCTTATAATTTATGATATCACTGTAAAGTAATCAGCTAATTTCCTAAGCAGAAACATATCTTAATATTATGAACATAAGGTTCTTACCAATGTAATTTATTTGTCTTTTCTAAGAATCAAAATGTAATGGTGTTAATAGTTGTAATTATCTTGTAAGGAAAGAAAAAACCTATAAGAACAATAGATCTCTTACAGTGTTATCTACCCCCAAATGTAATCTCACCTCAGCTGAGGAACAAGACATTCTACGTTTGGTGGTGAGCAAGTGCCTGTTACATTTTTGACTGCATATTCTTCACACTTCTCTTTCTCAAACTAATTTGTGACATCCTGCAAAGTTCTACCTTTCCATGAAGTTGAGCACTCTGTAACATCAGACATAGCTCAACAGAAATGTAGGTCAATTTTTAACTGTCTTACCTTGAAATGGGGTGGACATGCATTATACATGCAAAGGGCCACAGAGAACAAAATATTTTCTGTCTAATAGTCTTAGGGCATCTGGTAGGTCTGTCAGCTTAAAAAGCTTCCGATATGGAGATAACGGGACACACTAAAACATGCAAAACAGGATGGAAATTACGAGCTAAAATGAGTCTGAAAAGTGTGACAGGTCAGAGGAGCCAACATAGGATGCGGAAAAAGTCCCTTCAGGTTAGGTGGGAAAAGGTGAGGGGGACGCACTGTGGAAAATGAAAAAGCTTTCACATAACTGGGCTAAGAATGGGGACACATAAATAAATAAATAAGCCCCATCAGGTAAGCAGTCCCCTTAGCCAAGGGGACTTTCCTTCTCTTTTTGTCCCCTTCTGATGGAGTAATTCCCACTAAATAAACTCTGCTTTCCCCAGGCTCTCTGGTAAGCCCAGAATGAGGGCTAACACCTGCCATACCTCAGGGACTAAATATTAACCTGTTCCTTCCCAGACTCTGGGGGATTTGTTCTTCAAAAGGGGCATGAAGACTCAGGCATACTCTTGTTTTCAACAGGAGAAGTAAAGAAACTGGAGAAGAGGAATTGGCTTGTGTTGCTTCCTCCAAGAGTGGTCCATGAAAAGTAAGTCACAACATAACATCTCAACTATTTTGGCTACCAAAGAACTTTGGCAACTTTGGCTATCACAGAATTCTGATTGTTAACTCTAAGCTACTACCAGGACAGAGAAACCTCCAGCACAAAGCAAAAGCAAGATATCCACCAAATTAGCAAACTCCATTATTAAAAAACCTATTTCAGGAACATTTGATCTGTTTGACAGAGTCCAAAGGCAATTTGAGTCACCACAGAGGTTAATAAAACCCTCTCTTTTCTCCAGGACTGCAGCAGGATGAAACCCGTATCTTTTGCTGCAAATTCTGAACGTTGATCCAGGATGTTACAGAACTGGCCATTAATTCCTTCTAGATGGTCAAAATCCCTGAACCCTGTGCAGCTATGCAACCCCACCTCATCCTCTGCTCAGTTTCATTTAATGAAACTCAAATAAAATACAAGTCAAAACAATTGCCTGGAATGGCTGTCTGCCTTATGGGAAGCACTGCATTAGTGAGCTGACAGTGAGAGCCACAAGCCGAGCGGTGCTCCTGCAGGTATGGAATCCTGAAGTGTGTCAGGTACCTGGGGGGTTCTCTGACAAAGGTGAGAGGGGGCAAAAGGGGCTCTTCAGGTTGCACACCTGGGTGGAAATCTCCCTGCCCTTAAACATGAATCTGTGAGAACACAAACTACGGCACCAGGCCAGACTTCCCAAATTAGCTGTCTTCAGTGGCACCCTGTCCCCCTTCAATGAGATGTTCTGCTCCAGCTGGGAAGTCTGGCCAGTGCTCTCCAGCCAGTTAATATAAGTTTTTTGTCAGAGTGGCAGAAAAGGGTTTGGATGTAGTGCCCAGTCCATGGGTCTCCCTGACAGGGAGACTCTCCCCATACCCCCATGACTGGTAGTAGGTTGGTGATTTGGGGTAACTCAAGACCTCTTCACAAAACCTGACTTTCAGAAAGGACAGACAAGTCCAATGCAATGAAAATCAGGTCACTTTCAGATAACTCAGAGTTAGATCTCCCAAATCACCAGCGTTTCCTGAAAGCCAAAGTCTCTAAACCTTGGTTACAGTTTCTGTCTCATTGCTCCTTTCAACACCTGAAACAAAGCCCTGGCTCTAAAAACCACCCAGAGTCGTGAGATATGTATATTGAACCTTTGGGAATGAATCAAACGAAAGAAAGAACAATTGCTTCTTCCACATCTTTAGGGTGTTTGGAATCCATGCCCCTCTGTATTCAGGGCATATTTGTTCAGCCTTTTCATCATGATAGTCATAGTCTTTTGATTTTTGGGAGGGGCTGCTGCAGCCACGAACTACATTGTCCTTTTTATTGTTGCAGAAACTCTAAAGAAATAATAACAATAACACTAAAAGACCGAAAGGAAACTGTGTCATCTGAACCTGTAGGTGAGGTTGGGTGGGTAAGTGTCTTTAGCTTCAGGGTCACCTTTAGGTTGCCTTTAGATCTGCATTGGAGTAGGTTTGTAGTATTGCCCCTGGTCTGCACCACTTGGTGGAGGAGCACAGGCAGCTTTTGGCCACCTTCTCTGAACAGCACCTTTCATCACTGCTCTTAATTTATCTCCTTCAAACCTCGTGAGCAATACCACAAAGCAGGTTAGGGATGGAGCCAAGCTTGAAACCACAGTGCTGTTTCCATCCCATAGCTCTCTACTCTGCTGTGACTCCCAAGGCCTTGCAACAGGAATTGTACCTTGAGTAGGTTTGGGTGTGCAAGTTTCCCCGCGGATACTAAAAACGTGAAGAATGAGTAAAATTTAAACTCTATTAAGAGGAGGCCCACATTTGGAGATGAGAAATACAAGCAACAGTGACTTGACATTAACTCAAGTCACTGAATTACATGCACATACTTCCACTGAAGTGTTGGCCCTTTACGTACATAAAACGTAGTTGAAAGGAATGGCCTAGCTGTTTAAAAATTTCCCATTTTGCTGTTAGCTTCTGACTAAAAGCAACAACAACATATGCTACCTTTCCTGATTTGAAGCTCCTGAAAACGTGTCTTCAGTTTCCCTCTTTTCTTCAACTCTCTCTTCATTTACTTCTTCCAGGCACCTCCAAAGCTGGTCCCTTGCCAGCTAAATACAGCTTTGAGCATTCAAAAACTTACAAAAGTCAATGAAAAGACTTAACTCTCAGGGGCTCTGCTCAATTGCTGTCCATCATTGTTAGCTTCATTTTTTAAATGACTTTTAAAAAAGCATGCTCTCATTTTAAGAGTTTCTCTCACTGTAAGAGTTTTTCTCATTGACACAACAGGAGCCTAATGAAACTTACAGGGGAAATATGGAGGATACTCTATCCTAGAGAAACTTCTTTCTCAATGACTGCTAATCAATGTTAAAGGGCCTCAGCCTCAGCACTTTATTTCCTTCTCATCCTACTCCACTTTCTGCTAGACAGAAGTAAACATGCAATGTCTTTCGAGTCCTCCACAGCAAGGGCCACTGCACTATTATAGAGTAAGGTGATGGTTGGACTCCATGATCCCAAGGGTCTTTTCCAACCTGAATGATTCTACAGTTATTATCCACTTCAAAATGCTTTACTAATACCAGTAGACAAGTTTTGGTATGTTCAGTTTCAAACTCAGAGTTAAATCTGATCTTAAGGCATGTGGCATATCTACATTCTGTGGCTGCCTCATGACTGTCATCCCCACCACAACTATTAGTGCTTATAGCTCAAACATAACATAAACCTTTTGACCAAAATATGCCTTTTTCTTAGGGTAAGGCATAGGATTTGTTGACATGGATGTAATATATTCTGCTGTAAAAATAAGCAAATGAAAATTAAGTCCAAAGTGTATTTCAAAATACTCAGATTCTATCTTAAAATAGTAAAATAAAGATTTTAGTTTAAGTGCCCAGGAAAAGCAACTAGTAACTAACTCACAGCTAACTCGTGCTAGGCTTTGGAGGGCCAGGAAATGCCTGCCTCTGTCTATGTTTAAGCTTGGCACTTAACGTCAACCCTCCAAACTTTTAAACTAGTTCCGAATTTTCAGAACTGCACAGCATGCAACTGAGAGGATGATTTGACCCCAAAGATCAGGATGTTGTAAGTATTGCTGAAGAAAAATGCAGTTGAAAAAGATTCTAAAAAAGTATCAGGGGCACTTTAAAAGTCTGCCTTTAAAAATAAAAATCATAAAGCTACCTTTGTTGACTCCCGCTGTTAATGTGCTTTTATTCAGGCGTTTGGAAACAATATTTGCAGAGTAGACAGATACTGTCAGGGGCAGCTTTCTCATCTGTGGTCACTTGTTATGCCCTGAGAGTTTGTGATCTAATAACGTGCATACTGCAATATGGTAGAGAAAACATGCCCCCGACTGCACACAGAGGGAGAATAATTCAAAACAGTTGGTAAGTTCGATGCTTTTGAAAATTTTAGTGAGGTAACTTCTAATTAAAGCTTGAAATAAAAGTTTAACTTGTCTTACCCTATGAAGATACTTCACAGACATTTCTCAGTGCACATATATTTAGCAGCTGCCATTCAGCATATCATCTATGTCTGTCATTGTCTTCTCTAAGCTCTTTTCATGCATTTCAAGTACATGATGGGAGAACAATTTCCTTATTAATGAGCAAACAGATTAAGTTACTTAAGCAATAGATAACTAAGTATTGAATGGGCTTCCCAGGAGGTTTGTGGAGTCTCCTCCTCTAGAGATGTTTAAAACCAGCCTGGTCATGTTCCTGTGTGACTTGGTCTAGGTGACAGGGGGATTGGACTAGATGATCTTCCGAGGTCCTTTCCAATCCCTAATGTTCTGTGATTCTGTGAATTCAGAGGATGGACTGGACAAGGATCCCTGCTCAAAAGCACAACTACGAAGAACAAGACAAACTACTGGGTTTGACAGAGAAAGCTGGTACTCTGTCACCTTTCCATTAGGAAGGATTCAATCCACAGCTTTTGCCAACCAGTGATGGGTATCCCCCATATATACATTTATACACATACACACAAGGAGAAGCCATCTGAAATACAAATAAATTACTAACTGGGCTTACTCTTAAAATGCACCAAACATTATGATACTAATTATTCTTTCTAAAAAAGAAATTGTTTGCAGGAAGGCTACAGTTTCCAACAGTAGAAAAAGTACTGCACCACATGATCTCTAACTCAAGTGAATTACAATTGCTTTTCTGTTTGCACTTGTGGAAGAAATCCAATAGCACGTCATTAGCATTATTCCATATATGCCAGGGATGTTTTTAAAGGTCAAATTTTTTTATAGAAATACTTCCATTGAGGATGAACGATGGCACTATTTTGACCCCTCTGACCTTGATGAGCAGGAATGTACTTTTCAAGTAGCCACAGCCCCTCTTCACAATTTGTCTAATCCTACATCTCCCCTGCCCTTGCAGGCTGTTTGCTGTTAGTGGCCACAATAGCCAAGCAATAGTACCATTATAAGAGTCTCTAACAAAAGACTTTCATGATCATTTTCTAGGGGCTTAAGATTGACAAGATCCCCTCCTGCTACTCAGATGCATTTTCCCCTCCTTCCTGGTGATTTCTTTTCTTGTTTCCAAGGAGGAAAGTGCCTCCTTGAGTAGTGACCTCTCTCTCTGCAGAGAGACCTGCTAGAAACAACAAACATTGCATGTTAAACCTCCTCCAAGAGGGCATTATGAACAAATGGAGTGCTGGCTCTTCTTTGATAAGGTGTACACCCATGGCACAACTTCAGAATCAATTCAATTATAAAGACACAAAAATGCCTTTTGAAGAATGTTCCTGATTGACTCTGAGGTAGAGAGCAGAGCACATATACGAGTCTGACTTTGACAAACTTATTTGAAGAGAAGAAGTTGCACAGAATTGCTCCAGGCACCTCATTGGCTAACTGGGCACTCATCTGCTGGAGAACTCCTGAGTGTGAAAATTGAAGCTATCCCCCTGGTTTTATCACATCAGCTGTCCTTCAGAATTTCTCTTCACTGTAGCTTTTCCTTGCTTGCTGCACAAAACCTCAGCCATCTGAATTGAGTGTCCATTTTACTGAGATACAGAACATTTATACCTCTTACTGGCATCACAGTACATTAGGGACTGGAAGGGACCTTGAAAGATCGTCTAGTCCAACCCCCCCTGCCACAGCAGGACCACTTGGACAAGTTGCACAGGAACATGTCTAGGTGGGTCTTAAATATCTCAAGAAAAGGAGACTCCACAACCCGCCCTGGGCAGCCTATGCCAGTGTTCTGTCACCCTCACTGTGAAGAAGTTTCTTCTGATATTGATGTGGAACCTCCTGTGTTCGAGCTCACACCCATTGTCCCTTGTCCTGCGATTAGATGCCACTGAGCAGAGCCTGGCTTCATCCTCCTGACACCCATCCTTCACATACTTGTAAACATTAGTGAGTTCACCCCTCAGTCTCCTCTTCTCCAAGCTAAAGAGACCCAGCTCCCTCAGCCTCTCCTCATAAGGGAGATGTCCTACTCCCTTCATCACTGTGGCTCTGTGCTGAACTCTGTCCAGCAGTTCTGCACCCTTCTTGAAGTGAGGGGCCCAGAACTGGACACGATATTCCAGATGCGGTCTCTCCAGGGCAGAGTAGAGAAGGAGAACGTGAGAGCACATCTGAAAATAAAGCCCTGTGTCACTCAATTTGGGCACTCAGAAGCTGAGGTACCCTTTCTCTGCCCCAGCCAGTAGTTACTTCAGAAAATTTCAGCCATGCGGTCTTTAGTGTGAGTGGGTAATAACACCGACCTACGCTAGAATATTTTCTAAGAGGTACAAGTATTTTGAGAACCCTCATAAATAATGGTGCAGATTAAAATAGTAATGCAAGTGTTCTTGTTTGTTGTCTATGATTCATACGTAGGGGAAAAAAATAAGACAGAAGACCAGTGCTGACTTTTCCACACACGGCACATGATAAGGAAATGTGCTTTTAAGTGTTTGATATCCTCCTCCAACATACACTGTGCACTTTATGGGAAACTGAATGACACTTCTATGTTTGCTTTTCATTTACTGAGAATAAAAATTCATCTGTATTGTCATTAGGAGAAGAGGAAGAACAAGAAAACCACAAATAAGACTATTTAAAATCCTTGTATCTCAGTCCCTTCTCTTGCTCCAGTCACTGATGTCAGAGGGTGGGGTTGCTCAGTGCCTCAGGGTTGGGATTGCTTGATTCACCTTCTGTTATAGCTGGAGAGGGAGTCAGCAAAGGATTTCATTGAAGACAGGAAGAGTAAAGATTTGGTTTAGATTTGAGTTAGGCTTAACATGAGATTTTATGAGGCACACAGGAGGTCTGCACTCACATTTGAGGTTCATGGTTAAGCCTTGTGTGAAGTGGTTTGAGGGCTATTGTTGTAACAGAACTTCTGTGACACCGGTTCAATACTTCTGTTGTACATAAAACAATAAAGAGTTGGGCTTTCACCAAGAATCCGTGACACCAATTTTGATCTAAGGATAAGGATCCAGTTTCTGCTGAAATTAAAAGACATACAGATTTTATATCGAGTCAAGGCCACCATTTTCCTGCACTTGAGCAACTGAGTTTATTGAAGGGGTCAAGAGACTCATTCTCAGTTAAAAGCACAGTGATAGACTTGTAATTATGTAAACAGAACCCACACAGTGCCAAAGAGCAGAACACATTCAACTGTTCCTAAAACTGCATCTTTTTCCTTGTTCTTTATACTGAGAATATAGTCACAAACTGTGGCCAGTCCCTGGCTTCTTCATCTCCTCCAACTTGCAGCACTTGCCATGGGATCTCCTGTGAGAATATTTGCAATGTCTTTCAAAAGGACCTGTACTACCTGGGCAAGAATTCAAATTCCATTGGGAAAAGAAATCAGCCTCCGTCCTGACCTTTCATCTGAGGACCCAGATCTGGTTTAGTACTTATAGTCATAGAATCATAGAATCATTAGTGATTGGAAGGAACCTCGAGAGATCATCCAGTCCAATTCCCCTGCCGTCCATAATTAGTAGTTTGCTGCAGCTACGTAAATGAGTGCAGTTCAGTGGCTTTTAGACAGCTGCTCTGACGTTTGCTGCCTCCCAGTTTCTGAGAGGTACAGAGCCATGACTGAGGTGGTATATAGGGACATTTGCTCTTGCTGTTCACACTGTTGAAGTCACTGTTGGACAGACCCCTAACAGGCACACTCAGAAAATTTTAACAGATAATTACAGGCCTTATGCTGATCATTCCTGAAGAGCTCTTCAACTAAAACATCACAAACTTGTGATTTTAAAAGAAAAGATTCATAAGACTACTTCTATCTCTGTAAAGTTTTGGTCTATGACCTTTTTAAGTGTAAAGCCACTGATGCTCATAACATTGCTGGAATCTGCATGAAGACATGTAGCTTTTCTCTAGTTTTCTCACACGGCTATGCTGGCATACCAAGACATAACAGGTTGCTGCATCCTTCGGGTTTAGATTTACCTGTGAGGCTGTGACTCCTTACAATGACACATGGTGTGTAAGTAAATACTTCGTGTTCCTAGGAAGGTGCTGTTTGCTGGTCAGAGGGATGAGTGCGTCTGTCTCGGAGCGGGTTTGTTACTTCCTTTGCCTAACACTTCTGGGCAAAGCAGAGTGCTCTGAGGAGCCAGTGCTTTTGGATATGCTCTGTGACACTATTCCTAGAAACAGATAGGTTTTGATAGAACTTTTGGGAACTGCTGAAGTTGTATATTATTTGGATTTGTGCTCTCCAATGTATGTTCAATGGAAAATTCTATTTCCAAATTAAGCTCATGGTCTGTCAATTTAAAAAATGGTAGAGCTTCAACGTTTATCTTTTCTGTTTTCTGGGAAGAAAAAGTCACAGCATATCAATGCCAATCAAAAAGCAGTACTAGATTCATTTGTTCTCACCTCTTTTGCAAAGACTTGATTGGACATGGCACTTGGTGCCATGGTCTAGCCTTGAGCTCTGTGGTAACAGGTTGGACTTGATGATCTATGAGGTCTCTTCCAACCTTGGTAATACTGTGGTACTGTGATACTGTGCCTCTTTGTACAACAAGAGTTAGAATAAGGGCACGACACAATTTGTCACTGACATTTTTTCACCTTTTCTTCACTCTGCTGCTCTTCCCCTCTTAAGTGCAGTTAGCATTATCCTGATCATCATCTATTTATCTATGGCTCCTCATTTTACTGTTTGTTCATTTGATCCTTTCAACAAGAAGGACATCAATGCGCTCAGCAAACTTACTAACCAGCTACAGGCCATGCTATACTTTCTTATGGGGAGGCAACCAAACTGCAAAGAAAAGCATGAGTCACTGTAAGCTCTGAGACACCAAGACTTTGATGCTGTAGGCAAAACAAGCTGCTTCATGCCACAGTTTCTAAAATGTTTGCACAGAAGCAAAATTCTGCCAAAAATCTTACAGGACAGCTTATACAGTGCAGCATATAAGCCAGAGGGCATCCTATAATGTTATGATGGCTATACACATATAATAGCTATGAGTTTTCATTCATCAGTAATGACTTCTATACCTCCCTGATAGCCTTTGATTTCTCTTGAATCCTTTTCTAGTAACTGCAAAGTAGTGCCAAGGACATCCTCAACTTCCATGCCCTTGTTAGTGCTACATTCAGAAGAAAAAGTCTCAAGTATCGAGGAAGAAATTGGTGTCTTCAGCAAAACCATGTATTGCTTGACCCTTGAACAGTTCCTTGGTGCTGCTTTTCATGCAGTCACACATCTGCTTTTTTGCCCAGTGGTAAATAACAGAGGAAGGAACCACACAGAATCACTTTGGTTGGAAAAGACCCCTGGGATCATCGAGTCCAACCATCTACCTACCTTACAAGTCACTCCTAAACCATATCCCTCAATACCTCATCCAAATGATCTTTAAATACATCCAGGGCTACTCAACCACCAGCCTGGGAAATCCATTCCAATGCCTGACCACCCTTTCTGTGAAGAATTTTTTCCTAATATCAAGTCTAAATTTACTCTGTTTTAGCTTGAACCCATTCCCTCTTGTTCTATCACTATCTTCTTGTGAGAAGAAACCAGCACTAACCTCTCCACAATGTCCTTGGGATTGGACTAGATGATCTTTCGAGGTCCCTTCCCATCCCTAATGATTCTGTGATTAGCCTCTTGGCAGCAAGAGGCCATCTCCCAGATGGGAGAGCAGAGCTCTAAGTACGGGGAAAATCTTTCACCAACCTCAGCTTCTTCTGGGCTGAGGCACCACTCCAGCAGTCTAACTACATGCGGCATGGAAGGAGAATACAAGTAAAGGAAAGTGCCACTGAAAACTTGAAAGGAGGTAGAAAAAAGAAAAATATTCTGGCTGAAATCTGGCCTGGACACAAGTTATTTGGTCTAAGTGCATGTTTACATCTCTTTTAACTGTTCCTAAACACCCCTTCTGTATTTTCAAAACCAAGATGAAAAAATCTGGTTCAGATCATGTGTACTGGTTTTAAAACCAGGCGTAGCATTGCAGCCAGTTCTTTTATCCAGAAAAGGTGCAACTGTCACATCAATTTAGAACTTCAGTCATGTTATTTTAAACCTACATTAGTAAAACCTGCAACAAACCATGCCTCTGCTGTCCACATCTTGCATCTGGAGCAGAGTTATGCTGAAGTCTGATCTCTAAACCCAGTATGGAAATGATACCCGTTATGCTCTGTGCTTTGTAACGTGGTACATGTGGGCTGTTTTACTGTAGTGATAACACAGCTCTACAGCCCACCTGGTAAAAACATTATACATTAAAAATGATGGGCAAGAGAAGCTGGCGCAAATATAGCAGAATTACATTTGAAAAGGTTGCATTGCAAGGCTGAAAGCAAACACCTACATTTATAGGCACTATCTGGCACCTCACTTTTAAACGAAGCTTATAGTGTCTGTAGCTTATAGTGTCCTTTTAAAGGCTCAGTACTGAGTTTTCAAGCTGGAAAACTGTATAAGGCCAACTGTATTAAGGACTCCTACCACTTGGTAATATTCTACAGATGCCACGGAAAAACATTATCAGAAGGCAATTCCTACATAAATAATCTCTCAAATTACAGCCAAATGTGACTTCACACAAGCAATAAACTTACACTATATATGGGAGGAATATTTATAAACCAGGAGTACAAGAGAGAGAGTTATTTGGATGAGACCCTCATCTCACCTGACCCCACTGCACCAAGTAAAAGGACTGAAAGGTCTCGCAGTGCTGGCGTAGTAGATGCACTGATGATGCCTAGAAAGCATAGTGCCTGGCATACGTGTCATGCCAGAGACCAAACCAACAGCAGCACCGAACCTTGTAATTTTTATTCTTCACCTCCTAGGATACAAGGCTACAGGGGTTCAGCCCATTCTCTCATGCTTGAAAAACAAAAAGAAAATCTGCTCTTGTGGTGTAATGCTGGAACCAGCATCTTTTTCTAGAAGAACATGTTTCTGGATGAATTTTATCCCTCTGTTAAAGCAAACTGTATATTCTTGTGACTGAAATACTAGCTAAAACCAGACTGCATAATGAAAGTTTGTATGATAAGGTGTGAGGTTTCAAATGAGAGACTTTTGGCGATTGTGTTTCTCTCAATAATTTCTGTCACTTTTGGAGCTGATGCCCCTCCTGAGGAGCTCTGAGCACTGGACCTTTGCAGCAGCCGTGACTGCACTGTGCACAATGACGCAGCACCCAAGCACAAATGATAAAGCCAAAGCTCCTCACTCCTCTGCTACTGATTCCCAAAGGGCTTCAGATGTTTACCACAGTGCTGCAAGTGTTGCTGTATTTAAAAATACTTTAACCAATTTTCTTGTGCAACTCAGAAATAAATGCTCTGTTTGTCCAAGAAAAGCCTCATTTTGTTCTTTTCAGAAAGTTTAAGAAAAAATAGAGTAAATGTTAGAAGCGTCCAGTACCGCCCTCAGTAACAGACTCACACCTTTACACGTGTCTTACTGTCAAGGGTTATGGCTGGGCTAATAACTAGACAAACAACAGACACTCTCCATTAACTCCTCTCCCTTCCCCAAGGAGAAGAGAAAGGCAGTAAAGGAGAGAGAACCAGGGGTTGGAAAAGAAAACAAACTGCTTTAGTGAAAATAACAAGAATAGAATAAAACACATTAGTTTTATGTATGTTTGTATATCAAACTAACCCCCTTGATTACAGCTAGCTCACTGTCACCAGTGATGCTGCAGGACAGGTATTGGAGAAGCCCCAGACCAGACCCAGCGGCACAATGCAACGAGATTCAGGAGCTGGAACCCAGCACTGAATTCAGAAGTGCAGATTGGGACTGAAGGCAGAATAGACATCCCCCTCAGATGCTGGCCATTGAAGAAGAGGACTTGACCCTTGTGAACTCTCAGCTTTATACTAAATATGACATCTGTGGGCTAAAATACTTTGTTGGTCTATTTGGGGTCACCTGTTCTGTCCATTCCTCTCTGCAGGTGTGGTCTCTCACTTGCTGCACCCCCAGTGCTCTTATTAGGAGCAAGTATGAGCAAGAGTCTTTCTGCACACCAGTCCTTGGTAGTAATTATAAACACCAAGCACTATCACTTCAGGAAGCTGAAACTTTCTACACAAATATGCTGTTGCTTAGAAGAAACTGAGACAAAAAGTAAAATCCCTGAACAGAATTAGTTCTGTTCAAACTCAAACCAGGACACTCGCTTCTACAGGCTTACAACAGCAGCTACAAATCTACACGTTTAGTATCTGACAGATACAGACACATCAACTAAAGTGCTTAAAAATACAAAAATCATCTGACAGATGTGACCAATAAAGTAAAAACAATATCTTATAATTTGCCAGCAAATTTAGCTTGGCCTGAAGGAATTCCACAGAAGGAATTATCTTTTTTTGTAAAGAACTTGTTTTTGTAACTTTAAAACTTCAAGTAGTTGACATGATGCCAACTTCTAGGGGTAAAGAAATCACCTGTCTGATTTCCAAGCTGACACAACATGTTTTAAGTAGATGAAGGCTCAGTTTCATTACATTAACAGCGTCTCTTGGTGCTCTTTGATGCATCTCTCCAGTGCTTAGTAATTTAGTAACAGGTTGGAAATGAGCAAAGGTGTAAAATGAGACTTCTGTTGCCAGAGCAACTACAATACACCGCTAATTTTTGAATCAACAGACAGCAGAAGTTGATACTTTGGAAGAAATATCTTCAAAAATATTCCATGAATGCAAACTTATTTTTGTTTAAGGAGTTGCTTACTAAGAAAACAACTTTCTAAAGATAGTCCAGATCTATTATTGAGTTAAAATGCTAACAAGAAACATTTCCCTTTATTTTGATCAAAAGTCTATCCAACTGCTCATGTGTAAAGCCCTAGGAAATAACTCTCTGAGCTACTTTATCTGTTAAAATTCTTATGGAATTATGTGTTTTAAAACAAAACATTTTCTAGGGATGTAGCAGGTCAAACTTTGCAGACATGAGAGAAAAATAAACCTGTCAAAAAATCAACAAACCAAGAATGAACCTGACTTTGTCATCCTCAGAAAAAAATGAGTGAGAGACAAGAAAGACTTGTGCATTCTCAGTGTTATAAATACAAGGAGAGTGAGACTGCCTCAAGACACACATCTGACCTACTGCTTCCTGGGTGATTGGAGACTTCATGTTTACACTTCCTCTGAGCAGTTACACTGCTGGGAGCATGTCCTTTTATTGTTCTAGTGGGAAGACTACAGGCTTTGCCCTTATTTTCCTGGTGGGCTTCTAGCAAAGTGAGCACAGATATGGAATGAGCTGAGGTTGGCCCTCAATGTGGCCTTGCTGTTTGATGACTTCTGAGTGGTGTCCCAGTTCCTCTACCACCTTAGTATATAAAACCCTCTCAACTCATTAAAGACTTGAAAGCTTCAGTTAGAAGTCTGAAACCATTGCAGTGAAAATGCAAAGCCATCAGACTAGGACAACCTCTTCCAAACAGCTTAGCATAGACATAGATCCCACTTCAGTAATCACATCACATTGGATTTGCTTCACAGTACATTGGGATGAAGACTTTAATATCAGAAGAAACATTTTAACATACTTTTGCTTCACTTCAATTTTGTTATATAGTGACTTCTACCCAAATCCTTTTATAGTACAGAAAGCACTGTAATTTAAGGAGGCAGAACATTTAAAATGCAATTTTGTGTGTTTCATGTTCATTTAAAATGCATTATCATCAGTCTGGCTTCACAAACCAGTTGCTCAGAAGTGAAATAGAGGGTTTCTGATAATCTACTGAATTACAGATGATTTTAAAGTGCTGTTGCTTTTTTTTTCTTACACCCTTGATCTTTCCATCAGGTGCAACAGTTCCCAGGACCTATACCTACTTCTGTCAAAGATAGCCAGAGTTTTGTCATTGCTTACCTAGGAACTGAAAGCTGTTTAGTAGGGGTATAAAATTCTGTCATCCCGAATCAGAGGCTCTTTGCTGCCACCGGGACTGCCCATGCATGGAGTCATCTTTCCTCTTATCAGCCGTTTGGTCTCAGCTACTCTGTTCCCTTTAGAATCTGTGGCTGTACAGAGAAAACCTCAGAAAGGGCAGTCCATCACAGCTATTTAGACATGCATCTTAGGATGAGATGCAGTTCCCTAGGGATGTATCTCTTTCTCTCCATCAATAAAAAACACCCTCACTGCCTAGTTTAGACCAGCTTTCAGGTGCTGGAAGGTCAGTGGGAGGAATCTCACTTGAAACCTGACGCAGAGGGTGTCATGGCCCTGCAGGGTCAATAGGAGTAGGCTCCAGTCCTCAGTAGAGCACCCAGAACGTGGAAGCAACAAACAAATGAATGACCTCTTGGTGGAGAACTATGTTGCTTCGTACAGCTTATTAGCAAAGGCTAAACCTGCCTCCCTTCCCCAAAGAAAATAAAGTTGTCAATAGGTATTTGCATGAGGAGACTGGGCAGTGTGCACTGAGTAACTCTCTAAACTCTGCTCTTTTATTGACTCCACTCTTCTATCATTTACAACACAGTCCTTGCAAACCTACATCTCTCACAAATAACTGTGATGCTCACAGCAAAAATGGCACCATGCAGGAGCTGTCAATGACTGAACCAGGACTCTTCTAAGATCTACTGTGCAGGATCAGTGCCACAGATAGTGAAGAAGGATGAGGCTTGCAATATAAAATGTAATATCTGTTGTCATTTTCTAAAATATCAGAAGAGAATACATGGAAATGAGACTCCATTCCCCTACACTCTCCCAGTTTAAATCTGCATGACTGCACTGAATCAAATGCAGCTCTTTTGGCAAAAGACTCAAGTAGAATCTACCCCCTGAGAGTTGAAGTATTTGTGGAGAATTTTCAATTATTGCTGGTATCAGTCTGAGTGCTGTAACAACCTGTACAAATTGCAAAAAGGACAAAAAAGAACTACTCACACAGATGATCCTCTTGCCAAACTAAGTGACTCTGTCTGAGAATCTGCTTGTATACCATTAATACATGGACTTAATATCTTAAGAATATAACCCCTTCAAATTCCTTATATTTCAAGAAGGTTTTACTTTCCATGTTGTCTTTCAAGAATGGGATGCACTAATAACAACGTAGGCAGGCAGATGCTTCTTTAAGCATTAAGCTGTGTTCCAAAGAGGAATTAAACCATGAGATTTACGGAGTACATTTCTAAATACATCAACAGAGCAAGAAAGGAGGAAAAAAAATCAGTGTTGGTGTTCTCAAATACTTCTACTAATGTGTTTTTGTGAATAGAGCAGTTGCACTTGCTGCCTCAGTAACCTCAGATGCAATTGCATCGCATGCACTACAGCAGCTACACAAAAGGGACTCAGCCATGCAAAATACTGGAACTTGTGGCTATGGCACAGATAAGCAAATGCTAGAACTTTTCAAGTATTTCTCATCCATATTTAAAAGCAACAATGGCATTTCAATCTCTGTTAAAGGAAGGCAAAACTACTGGGCAGTCAGTTAGCAATACTCAAACTTCTCTTTACTGAAATGAGGATGATAGAGGCCAAGCTTGTCAGAAAGTATGGTATGTACAATGGTTTACAAGGCCAGCTGCATTCACAATTTGGGATATGTAAATCACAACAATTTCTAATATATTTTATGTACTCTAGCTTCTTATTTGTATTGTCCTCACTTTGCCTATTTTCAGGCTCCAACTACTAACAGCAATCAAGGGCTGCATCACACTCATAGCCTGCATCTTTGTGCTTAAAGATCTAGTATGCAGGTGTTTAAATACACAGTGACCTACTTGCTTTCTGTTTGTCTGTATGGGAAACTGGACATACAAAAGGATGTTGCACATTATTCTGGAAGAGCAACAGTACTTTCTACAGTACCACGTTTGGCCAAGGATGCTTTATGCATTCCTTGAAGGGTTTTGAGATTTCAGGCGGATGATCTTAGTTGTTGGAAGAGCACCACTGACAATGTCCTTGCTACACCATCACAAATCCATGTTTTCTAGGCAGCATTTGAAGCATTTATGCTCTACTCTCTTTTACCTGCACCTATACTCTACTCTTTTTCACCTACAAGCAGCACTGATGACTCTAGTGATGAGCAGGAGGCATGAGAGGGATCTGCCTTCCTGCACTTAGACCCCAACACCAAGGACATCCTCAAATGAAAAGAAAATCCTTCTCTCTCTCTCTACGTGATTGTGATGGGTTAGGTCTTGTGAAGCCAACACAGTGATTTACCTTAGTACCAGCTCCAGATTTTATGATATTTGCTCTGGGTTAGCACATTCGAGTGATGTTAGGAGGTAGTTATAATACCTCAGGGTGAGTGGAAAGCATCACTGCCAGGGTCCTGTTCCTCACCAAGCTGCTTTTGTACTATTGCCCAAACTCAAGGACACTTCTGTAAAAACTGACACCATTTCAATTCTAAAAAAATCAGTTCCTTGTCCCTAATTCACTGCAGACTTGGACAACACATTCATTTATTTGCTTTTTAGATCTGTTAGAGCACAAATCATGAAGCCCAGAGAGAAGGAGATTAAAACTGTACCCTCTTGCACAGAGAGAGCTGTTTATCTGACTGTGTTCAGCCACACCTGGGTAGTTCTCTCAGAAAGCAATGGGTGGCACAGATGTCACTGTGAGTCTAATGTGACCTGTAAAACCTTAAATACTGGTGATAATGTCCAAGAAGGAAAGAAGGCAGCTGGAGATATAAGCAGTTGCAATTATAATGAAACGTCTCTGCACCAGTGAACAATTTGATGTGAGGAACTGTTGAAAGACAAACACTGCAGCCCCTAACGTTACCCTGTTTCATGTAAAGTCATACTTTAATTAAAAAAAATGCTGACAGATTCTCTTGCATGGCAAAAATATAATTCTGAAACCAAAGGGGTTGATGAAACCCATAAAGAGCCATAGCTGGAAGACAGAGTCTGGGATGAACTGAACAGCAGAGCCCGTATGACAGAGAGAAGAAAACTGGTGAAAGATTTCAGTTTTATTCTGAATTGAGTTTGGCAAAATTTCTCCTCCAATTCTGTTAAATCGTATGCTTGAATAAGTTATTCACCCAGGCCAGTAACATCTGTTCAGGAAAGGGGCCAACTCTGAAATGTGTTTTTTCATCCCACAAAACAAAGCATAATCTAGGCTATAAATACACAAGTTTTTACTCTGCCAGATAAAGAATCTCGCGAGGAAAAGTAAAAAATCTTTCGTTTGGGACTTTTTTGTTTCTAAAGACACTACTCATCTGATCCTGGGTCCTTTACATATTCAGGAGTCCCACTACTTTCAGTAGGATACTTAGGACTGCAGTGAGTTTTGCCTGGGTGAGCACAATCAGACTCAGAACTGTTCTTGTCCCTTTACAGATTCAGAACCACCATGGTCCACTCTCCACTGACACATTTTTCACATCACGTGTGAGAGCAGTCTAGTCTCTCTGACACATCATCACAGACAAAAATCACTCCAAATGCCTCTTTGTCCTGTGAAACTAGTGGCAAACCATGAAATAATTCAAAGCAAACAGAAAAGAAGACCTTTGTCCAGTATGGATTTTGTTTGAGGTTCTCTATAAGATCAGGGTATTTTAATGAGATGCTTTGGAGTAGACACATTTGAACACTAAAGACAAAGACAACTACCTCTAAAAAACCATTTTTAAGTGATAGATGACTGTCAGCTTTGCAAAAGCTGACCATGTAGTGGCTGATAGCACCGAATGAAAGCAATCTACAAGTGCGAGTCTGTTTCTTTTGGCAGCAGAAGAACTTGTTAATGGATTCATTATTTTCTGAGCATGAGCATCAAACAAAAAAACATTTAGGGCTCTATTCATCTGAGTTTCCGGCCCTACACTTGCCAGCCATGGAGGCTCTGTGGCTTAGTGCTCCAGACCTCAATCTCAGTCCTGATTCATGCCTCTCTAATTCAAAAATGAAGGCCTCACAAGATCTGAAAATCAGTGGGGCAGTTCCTTGTCCTCCCTGCCAGCACCTCCAGTCTGCAGCAGAGCAAAGGTCTGAGGTCCTGCTTCCCAAGCGCTGACCCAACCATTAGTGTAGCCACTGAACCATCATTTCCCTATTGACCTATCCTGTAACAAATTCTTCCACAGCAGCCGATTGATGGCAACAGATCTAGAAGCTCGTCAACCATGAAGAGACACACAAATCCCCCATAAGTTAAAAATAAAATAGCCAGAAAACTAATAGTAATGAACAACTGGAAGAACACTTAAGGGAGAGACTTCCGGCAGGTAGGAGACAGGGTACCAGAGGAAAAGGAAGGGAAAAAACGCTTATTAAAAAGATATTCCACATCCTGGGAAAACTCTTATTAGTGCTGAGACTCTTCGATGTGTCTGCACATTACAGCGCACACATCCAGGAGCAAGGTGAAAACACTGACACTGCTAAACAGATCATGCACTTGGTACCCTTCACCCACTTCAAGGCAAGAAACACCTTCATCTTCTGCCTTTTCAGAAGCATCTGAAGGTAAACAAGGTGAAACTACAGCAGCTCATCTTTGCTGTTTACTGTTTGTAGGGTGCTCATGCAGTGTCTAATGTGCTTCAGGTGAGTATTTTCTTTTTAACACACTGGAATTGGTGAGATGGGAATGTTGCCAATGGAGGGATGGAATAAAGGGAAAGGGTCTTACAGGAAATCACCTCATCGTTTATTAGCAAAATACTTTACTGTACAACAGCAATAGTTCATGGCAGGGGCTAAAATTACAGCATTACACTGAAATATGTCATTAGGGTTGGCTTGTTGCTGTCATTTTTTCTTTTAAGAAGCTGACCATCTACAGACTGAGAGATTTCAGACACCCAAAATATTACTTTAACTCCACACAATCATATTTTAGATGTCTTGTTTCACTGAGAGTTTCAACAAGGAATGCACAGAATGATCAAACTACATATAGGTAGCAGCAATTATTGGCACATTTCAGATGAGCACAGCATGAAGGATAAATCTACAGAAAGACTAAGACCCAAATACTAAGGGAGAAAAAGAAAGAAACGACAGAGCAAAAAGGCCTGAAAAGCAGGAAAGGACTAGCTGTCTGCAGGAAGCTTGTATTCTTATGTGAGGTGTGAGTGACCCAGTGTAGGCTGGCATGTTATCTCTATGTGATCTACAGAATTCCTCTCTTAACTGTAGCCACTGAAGAAGAGTGAATTAAAGTCTTAAAGAGAAAAAATCAATGAAGGGGAAAAAAAGGAAGACATGGCAGAAGAGCCTGTCAATATCTGTACAAAATGTCGCTCGAATGATCATGAGGAGCAACACAAAATTTCCATGCTTGCAACAGAAATACCTTGTAAAAACAAACAAAACTAAAAAGAAGTCCTTATTCCCTTTGTTTTGACTGTGTTTGTCAGGGGGTGTCTCTATTGCATCACTATCAGGTCACAGTGGGCTTTTCACTAATTCTTCTGGCCCCAAAGCAAACTTCTTGTTCTTTCTTTAGGATCTTGGGTTTTATGCCACTTTATCTGTGAGGCTGATGATATTTAGTCCCCAGCTCCAGTGAAAATATCCAAAGGATGATATCTGGTTCTTCACAGCCTCGTCAAACAATAAAGGTCAGTGAAAAGGTTTACTCCAACCACCCTTTCCTGCATTCAGTTTTATCTTTAATAGACAAGTCCTGCTCTCTGTGCATCTAACAGTCACCCTCTAATAAACCTTTGTAGGTTCCTTTGGTTTGAGCTGCACTGAACCCTGCTGTTCAGACTCTTCCTATAAGCCCCTCAACAGAGCACCTCTTCTGAGAGACAAGACTTTGTATACCTGCTGCCTGCAGCCGGCTGGAGCATTTGCCTTTTCCCTCCAGATTTCCCTTAACCTTTTCCCCACCAGCTGCATGAAATGTGATACAGCTTTCATTACAGCATGGAGAATAGTGTTTTTTTCTTAATCAGTAGAAATTTGCCATTTGTTTTCTTCTGAGTGGCTCAGGTCTTTTTCCAGACTCAAGGCACATGAGGAAATCCTGGAAGGTCCGAGGTTCACCACAGCGGTTACAACTGGGGTAATCAAAATAAACAGAGCAGCATGTCCATGTGTTCCCAGCTCTCATCCCTGCTGGCAGCTTCAGGAAAGGCAAACCTTTCTAAGACTGATATTTTTCAAAGCTCAAGTGAAACAAATCTATGATTGTTGCAGTACAGTCATAACAATTACCCTCTACTTCCTCCTGCTTGTCAAAACACTGCTGAAGACCAAGAAGCCCAAGTCCAACAGGACAACTTTCTTTAGAAAAGCTAAAGATTTGAGAATGGCTTCCAGAAGAAAAACACATCTTAAAATCTACACAAAAGATTTTGAATTGCACTTTCCGAGGCTGAGAAATAATATGATGAAGGATGCATTGAGAGAAAGACCTGGTACCTCTGGGCAAAGAGCTGACCTTCTGAGTTGGGTTCATAAATAGCAACTACCTGGTTCAACAAGTTTCAGAAATGGGATGGATTGTTAGTTGCTCTCTTTTCCAAAGGAGTTTACCAAACTGTTACTAAAGCTTTTAGAAGATCATCATAAGTAGATTGATCCTGCCTAGTGAACTTAAGAAAACTGAGATACCTAAGACCTGGAACTACCTCAGCTTTTCATTTGCAGGGGAAAACCAAGTGTCTGAGAAGCTCTGAGTAAAGGGTTTGTTTTTTAAACAGAGCATAAGAATTCACAACATTGCTTCTCAGCAACAGTCTACCACCTACCACTGTTCTTGTTCACGAGGAACTTAGAAAATAAGCAGACTCACAATCAGGTCTTTTGTGTGTCACTGGAATAATTCTTGTCTGTAGAGAATAACACCAGAACAACACCACAGATCCTCAAATCCCTGCTTATGCCTACAGGCAATTACCTCATCACACAGGCTCCATGCTGGGACTTCCTTCACTTCTCTGCCGGTTTCTACCACAGGTGAAGTAACTTTTCACATACTGCCCAAGGTCATACAGCTGGTAAATGATTCAAGACTAGATTATTGGTGTCACTCAATAACTCCTTAACATGTGATAAGAGAAATTCTTCCCTAAAAAGGGCACAAGAAAGAGATAGGAAAGAGAAATCCATTTTTAAATAGAGGTGGTAATTGTACCTCAGGTGGCTTTTTAAAACCAATTGTTTAAATATGCAAATGCTGCTGGTCAAGTTTTTTCACTTTACAAAGCCTAGAGGGTAAAAGGAGGCCAAACACGCACAGAGCCTCCTGAGAAGCCTGCGTTACCAGGAGTTGAACAACACTGGGTGTTGCTTTTTTTCCCCTCAATTCTTTCCTTTGAAATCTCTGGCACAGAAGGTTTATGTATAAAATACATCTACAGTGGTCATCAGTAAATACCATCTATTTTTATTATTGGGACACAACTGTTTCCTTCGACTTTAACTGCAGGTGTGGTAATTTCATTTCATGAATTACCCAAGTAAATGTAATCAGAATTTTTTCTCATTAACCAAAAGACTCTGAAGAAAAATTTCATAGAAACTTGTGAATAAAGAAGGTCTAAGAGATGCTCAGTGAAAAATGTCAAGATGTTTTCAACCACATTGACCATGTCCTGCTGGTGGGAATGCTGCCAGCACCTGATGTGGGAAGCAAAGATCTGTGAGTAAAAGAGGAGACAGTATGTGGGCACACCAGGGGCATTTCTTAGAGCAGGGCACTGGCTACGGGATAACAGACACATGAATGGATGTACCAGGTAGATGGAGGTGATGTCTTAATTACCCATTTTATTTCAGACATTGGGAATATTCGTTCACTGGGGAAAAATAGTGTTAATTAGGAACTGTCTCAAGACTGGTTGCCATAATTACATGCCTAATGGTTGATTGACTGGATGACAGCACCTCGCCCTGTGAGTGTGTTACACAACCAAGCTGAAGGCTCTGTAGGATTGCTGATGAGCCCTTTATCCTTCCCTCAAATGCTCTATTAAACACTTCAGGAATAAGCCTCCCAAGTTAAAACCAAGTCAAGTGGCACACGTGGAGAAGGTCTGGTACAAACATTTCTCTGGTACTCACATTTCTCCTACGTGGGAGCTAGCAAAGGAGTGCAAGTTACCGCTGCTACAGAACAGGTTTACCATATACAACATTCAAACAAGTTAGGCAGGTTTTAACATGATCGTTCTGTATGTCATGACAACTTCAGAGCAAAACAGTCACCACAGCAACTGTTACATCAGAGAGTTGAGGTGGCTGCACAGAAGGGCTGTCACATAGCATAGAGAAACAGCTACTAATGATTCAATGTCAGGTATCAAGTCATGAACAAATAACAACACTTTTAACCCAGTTATGTTGTCTCAGAGTGAACATTTGAAATTTGATGTTGGCAGGTACATTTACCACAGACAAAGCAGCTAAAGCATTAATAACTTGAGACTGGAAATCCGGAAGCTCATCAAAGACGTATGATTTTTAGATAGATCCCCAGCTGGAAAGAATGGGCCTGAGTAGTTCAAGATGGAGACTAATACTTTTAATATCCTCCCAGTTAAAATTATAAATTTTCCGCTTAAAAGGAATTCGATAGTTGTACTTCTGTGATGATATTTTCATTCTAGGTTTCACTGTGAAATATAGCAGCCTCTGCCCTCTTTGGCAGTGCCCAGGGCAGCACAGCAGTGCCCTGTGAGCCCCCATCTCCCAGTGAGGAGACCAGACACCTAGACAGACCAGTTGCACAAGAGGGAGCAACAGAAGTCCAGAAAGTTCCAGCTCCACCCCAGGACATCAGAGTTGGCACCTTCTGCTAGGTTGCTACTGGGGAGCCACACCAGTTTGCACTGGTTCTTGCCCAGAAGTAAGTGCAGAGTCTTACATCTGGGCAAGAACAACCCCAGGTACCAGTATAGGCTGGGGACTGACCTGTTGGAGTGTAGTGTAGGGGAAAGGGACCTGGGGCTCCTGGTGGACAACAAGATGACTATGAGCCAGCAATGTGCTCTTGTGGCCAAGAGGGCCAACAGCATCCTGGGGTGGATTAGAAGAGGGGTGGTTAGCAGATGAAGAGAGATTCTTCTCCCCCTCTACTCTGCCCTGGTGAGACCACACCTGGAATATTGTGTCCAGTTCTGGGCTCCTCAGTTCAAGAGGGATGTGGAGCTTCTGGAGAGAGTTCAGCGTAGGGCAACGAAGATGATGAAGGAAGTGGAGCACCTCCTTTATGAGGAGAGGCTGAGGGAGCTGGGTCTCTTTAGCTTGGAGAAGAGGAGACTGAGGGGTGACCTCATTAATGTCTACAAATATTTGAAGGATGGGTGTCAGGAGGATGGAGCTGGGCTGTTCTCGGTGTCATGTAGTGATAGGACGAGGGGCAATGGTTGTAAGCTGGAACATAGGATGTTCCACATCAACCTGAGAAGGAACTTCTTCACGGTGAGGGTGACAGAACACTGGAACAGGCTGTCCAGGGTGGTTGTGGAGTCTCCCTCACTGGAGATGTTCAAGACCCAACTGGACGAGTTCCTGTGTGACTTGGTTTAGGTGATCCTGCTGTTGCAGGCGGATTGGACTAGATGATCCGCCTTCCAATCCGTAATGATTCTATGATTCTATGGTTCTTTGTTTGGTTTGACAAGCAAACTGGAATGGGACTTTTCCATGGTTTGAGAAATAAGTGTGTTCTGTTCAAGCCATGTCCTATTGAAATATTTTCTCCCACGTCCAAGAAAGACCCTCTGAAACTTTGAAGAGATTTTGAGGTGAGGAGGAAATGGGAGGCTGGGCAAGATGATGTGAGAATCTGGCCAATGAGGCACCTCAGGAGAGAGGAAAGGTGAAAAAGTGGAAGTATGGAGAAGAAGAGAAAGAAAATCTTACTGACACACAAGAAGAGAGTAAGAGAGCTAAACTTAGGGAAAGAGTTTGCCAGCTGAAGTAATGGCAATCAGAGAGAGGAGGTTTTATCTTTTCTTGCATGGGGCTTTAATTCCTGTGTGCTCTGACTAGAATTTGAGGGCTGCAGTATGATGGCTTAGTGTTTGCTGTACACAAAAGGATCCTGTCACAGTGGGACAGCCAGAAAGAAACTGAACTTATGGTCCATAGCAGCTCCCATAGTCAGACACAAACAGAATCTCTCCTGCCTAAGGCTGGATTTAACTGAGAGATCAAGAGCAGCATCTCTTCACAATCCCAGCACTTGTTCCCTGTCTCAGCTTAGCGTCCTCAGGAATCTTTCCTAGATCCCACCACTTGGACAGAAGCAGGAATAGGACTTACAAGAGTCATTCATAGTCTTGCATTCTAGCAAGGTCTGCCAAGGCTCAATGACAGTCTCCTCGTGCCCGCAGTAGAAGAACTACGCTGGCTGTGAAAGAACAAACTAAGATAAATGACTGGTGCCACATGCAGCCTGTTCAGTTGCCTTCTGACTGGTGAATCATGAACACAAGCATTGCACTGTCAATTGGTCGAGCTAGAGCCTCACTCTGCCCTACCTGAGCAAAGCAAGGTGGATGTAGCCCTCTAAGTAGCCCAGCCACTCAACATTAGTGAAGCCCTTGGTTTCTAAATGCTGTGTTGCACCGAATTTGAATGCTCCACTGGTGACTGAATTGGTTAGGAATACAACTGAACAGCAGGCTGAATACCCAGCGAGGTATTGTGGGTAATTAGAGATTAATTACAATCCCATAGTTTGTATCATGGTTCAGGGTCAGCACGGGGTCAGTGCACATGGCAAACTTAGAGAGCTGTGACTAGATGGATGACGCCAGCTCGGAGTGGCTCAGCAAAGTGAAGCGTATAGAAATGAGGAGCCAGCAAGGCTGGGGAGTGGACTCACAGCCAGGGCACTGGCGACAGCAGTGACATGGTGTTGTGAGGCCTTGAGGCACTGAGAAAATGTTAACAAGCAGCAGAGAGAATACAGCTGCACTAACTATCCAACTGCAACCCCGACTTTTCCAATTAACCTTTTCCAGGCTTTCTAAGATTCGGGAAATCTGGGGCACTGTTCGGTTGTCAAAGAAAGCTAAGTAAGAAAAGTGGTGAGGAAAACTGCCAAAGGAAAAAAAAAGGAATGAAAGAGAAGGAAAATAACCCTCTGATATTTAATATGGCTATTAAATTTTTATTTAAGGCTGAATCTAGAAAAATGTTTTGTCAGACTGCAATGAGCTGCAATGAGGGGATGGCATTCATAGCAAGTGTGGAATATACACTTGCAGTGCAAAGCCCATTTATCATTAAACCCTTCCCCTCCCATTGCCAAGAACAATTTGTCATATTTTTATCAACAATCAAGATATGCAAATAGCCTAAGACAGCTGAAAAGGCAAATTCATAACCCCAATATGCAAAATAGACAAGTGATAATGTAGTAAGAGGAAGATACAGAAAAGAAGCATTTGGTGGAGAGAGGAATAAATCAATATAAAACTCCCAAGCGCTCATTTTTTGGCAGTTAATTATTTGCAGGAAGTTTTTCTCTTTTAAATAAACCATTTTTTTTAAAGATCATGCAACTAAAAAGCTAGCTTGTGGCATTCAGAGGACGGTGAAGAGGAGACTGGTTCTTGCAAAGGACAGCTGGTATGTAGAGGATATACCCGTTCTCTTGTGTGCCCCCAGCCGTATCCGCAGGTGGCTACTGCCGCTGTGCCTTTCTGAATGAGGATCTGTGTAAATTCCCAAACATATGAACATCAGTTCCTTTCTGTACAACAAGGGAGTATTTTCCCTTCTGCCTAGATTTGATTTCCAGAGGCATCTGTGCATTTGTCCAATTCCTGCCCAGTGCTAGGAAGCATTTCCAATTATTCTTTATCATTTTGAGAACGGTAGCAATATTTATGCTATTTCAACGACAGACAGAAACATTCTTCATTTCCTTTTCCAGCACTGGCTCTGTGGATATGAGGTGGTTCAGAAGTGTAAAGTTCCTGACTGGATTGACAAAACACCGCTGTTTGTTTCATAATTCACATCAGAGCCTTTAAGACAAGAGCACATCTTCAGAATCACCTCTGCTGGCGACAGAAAACAATAGCAAAATGAAGTGAACTGACCAAAGTAATGCAGGAGGCAACAGCAGAGATGAAATCATTACCAGTCCTGACTCCTAGACGTTATCTGTGCCATCAAACCATGCTTATAAAAACCTCTGACTCCTAAACAGGGAGAGATGAGAACAGCCAGAGCAGCTGACTGCAGAAGAATAAAGAGCACTTTTCTTGCCCAGAGGATTGGGAAACCTCCCAAGGTAGAGGCTGGCTGGTCGTGAGGCAGCAGCACAGCTATTGCAGAAGTAGCAATGTTGAAAGACCGTAGTCTGAAGACCAGAAATGGTTATAACAGAAACTTGTCTAGCACTTTGCCTCTTGCTACTGAGTCATCCAGAGGTCTTCTCACCTTTCAAGTCTGAGAAGTGTTTTCTCCAGTCTGTACCCTGCACGAATGTTACACAGTTTACACAAAGGGATTTAACACCACAAAATAGCTAGTATTTGAATTTCTCAGCTAAAATACCAGTCCACCCAGTCAGTTTTATCAGTTGAGCATCTCAGCTGTTCTATTTTGTTTATTTACGAGGCTTTCTTTTATGCTTTCCCCAATGACATGGTCTTGCGGCCTTTCATCCAGAGGGTACCTGCCCCACAGAGCCATTACAGTCCAAAATCAAAGAGGTGCTCTCCTGTGTTTATAATTCTAGAGATGGATTAAAAGTATGCGAAGCGCAACTTGAAATGCTTCCTTTAAATATTACCATTTTCCTGTAATGTATACGCATATTCGCACAGCTACGCTTGCTATCCGTGGCTCCAGGAGCCGGGGGATTTCCTGACACTAAGCACCAACGCTAAGTGCATTAGTACTTAGCACAGTGGGAGTGCCCAACCTGCCTGTGCCAAGGGATTAAACCAAGTGCCGCATTTCTGCTTACGTACGGCTCCGAGCTAGAATGTGAGGGGTGTTGGGCGAAGAAATAACTGAGGGACTTAGCTCTCCAGTCCCTTCCAGTATATGAGAGAACTAACATATCGTTAAAGAGAACTGCATGGCTGAAACGGTGATGCTCCCACTGCAAAGATCAGTACAGGCTGCCCTCCTGTATTTCATTGCTACATCACTACATTCAAAACTCAAACTAAATCCTGTGGTATTTACTAAATACTGTGGTATCAAACTAAATACTGTGGTTGACACCACACAGCCAAACTACCTTGGGCACACAGAGACACAAACAGCACAAGCAAATGGCATCTTATCTGTGAGAGTTTATTTTACAAGACTGTAGCAGATTAAAACTGGGAACCAACCAGGTCTATGGGCTCAAGCGTCCTAGATTTAGAAAGAGCAGGTCAGTGCTAAAGCCTAGCAATTTGGTGTTGTCCCAAAGTGCAAAATGCAGTCTTATTTTCTTTAAAAACCCAAAATAATGCATTTCCCTGTGAACGTCTCAACTCCACGGGATACCAAGAAAATCTGACTTGTAACTCTTACCAACTTTAATAGAAAGTAATTATTGTCTGTGAATAACAATTACTTCTTATGAAATATGCTATCTGCTGTCTTCAATTTCACTCTAATGTGGCCAATGACCTACTTTACCTGCACAGAAATGCAGCCCTGATTCATTCTTTGTCTCCTGGAGCTGCCATGGGAAAGGTGTATTTTTGGCCTGATCCCATCGCATGGTTGGAGCTGAATGCCATACTGGATTTAAACATATTCATTGCATATAAACATCAATTCTTTTGGCTAATCCAATTCCTTAATTGCAAGGATGGTGAGCCTGTTTGTTCTCAAAAAAGAAAACAACTCTTGTAAGAGTCTGCCTTTACCCAGAGAGAGTGAATCTCTGGGGGTACAAGAGAATAACGATTGTCAGCCAATGATGGACAAGAGCATCCACAGAGATCTGCCATTTCCTCCAGGCTTCTTTGTTCTTTCTATGCAGACCTCTTCAGCTATAATAGAGCAAGACAAAACATGGGCCAAAATGTTTGTTCCACTGAAACAAGTTGCAAAATCCCACTGATGTCAGGATTCCTCCATGATTTACAAGAACTGAGACTGTCCTCAAGCAATGATTTAGCCTACAGTAGAGTCTGGCAATAAATTACCAGAGTTACTTTAAGCAGCAGCAAGAGAATGGTGTCTTGGAAGCAGACGTTTAATGCAGTTCAAGTATGTAAAGCACATTTGTAGAGCAAAAGATAACTGCTTGTATTTTTCTACTGATTTTCCATAGTTTTCTATAGAGCTGTGCGTTTAAAAGCAATTTACTGAGAGGTTATAAAGGGACAGAGCCTTTTGCAAGCTCTCTACCTGCTGATGACAGTCTCATTTTCTCTGCTTTCTCTTTGCAATACCACTGTCAGCCCTGCAGCCACATTCATGGCCAAAGCACTTCGCTTTCCAGATCAGCACCTAATTGTAACAGCCAACAGGAGAACATTTCAAAACTGGCCATCTGTAATAATTTCACGAGAATGATCATTGATCAACACCTCTGCAGAAGCTTTCAAAGGCAAAGCAAGCTCCTGTAGGGAACAGAACTACGCACAGGACTACGCTCAGACATGGAAATCTGCAGTGGGACAAGAAAACCCAAACTCTGATCAGACTGACTGGACAGCTGATGGGTCAAGGAGAGAAGGCATCTTCTATTCTGAAGGTCCCAGGTGCAAGGACAAGGAAAATATTTCCTCATCAAAGGAATCAAAACAACTACTTCATTAAGATACAGAGAGGATTGGTTGTGCCACAACTTGGGAACTGGAGACAACTAACTGAGCATCATGGAGACGAGAGCACAAAACAACCGCCAGGCTGCAAGGGCTGATCCTCTTCCACAGACCTCATAAATGGACTCTGCTTTACCTTTGCAATTTTTGTGATTATAATCCAAACACAGTCTCTCCTCAGATTAGAACAGAAATTGTTCTGAAATGTCAACTTTATGACACAATCTGAAATTTCCTAGAGGATGGAAACTCTGGATCTGTTTAGGTTCTATAGGACACTGGCAAAAGGCAGATATTTAAAAGCAAGAGAAAGCAGGCATAGCGGAGGACTGGGTAACACAAATTGAGAAAGCTCACCAACATACATGCCCTTAGACCCTTTCCTAAAGGAAAGCTCATTGCACTAAGAAAAGCTGCTTCAGTCACAAAATGCAAACTCTAAAGAACATGCAGTTGTAAAATTTTCTGAGCCCTCTTTAGTGTGTATTTTGCTACAGACTTGTCTGTTTCGAATCCCTACTCCTATGCAAAGGAACAGTGTGTTTTTTTTCATGTATACATGATCACATTGATATATTATTAAAACAAGTTAATCACTACTGTGGAAAGAAGTAATATAAAATAATTAATAAATAATTTGAAAGTAAAGAACATATTCATATTTTACCATCCCTCATTCAACTACAACTAATAAACTTTATGAGTCATCACTGTTGACCAGCCAGTGGCTAACCACTGTGTTACTTGAGACTTCCCAGACCATATTTCAGAAATTTAAGAAAGACAACTCAGGTTTCATGGAAGTAATTAGACAGGCCCAGTAGCTAATTATCTAGGAACATTGCAAGGATGACTGACTGTCATTTACTTGCTATGAGATGGGGTATAATTTTTCCAGAAATATATCTTGATGGTGCATTTGTGCAAAAAATCAGCAGCAACATCAATAGGTGAGATCAACAGTGATCCGCAAAGCTATCCTGCAAAAATTAAAGCCCTGGTGGTGCCATCCAAATCTGAGTGCCCAAAAAGCTACTAATGACACTCTCAGTCCCATGATGGTGACCTTGTCATTCAAATGTCCTCTCATCCTTGCACCATCCCAGCCTTGCTCCTTGGCAATTTTATCACTGATTTCAACACAGACAGGTTTCAGACAGTGATGGTGAAAGAGAACAGATAATAACAAGGTCTTCCAGGAGAAGTCAGACAAGAAAACAGGTGGATTCTCTAATCTCATTGGTGGGTTGATGCCCTTCATCGAGCATTTGACGTTGTGGGAGAGTCACAGCTTCTGCAGCATATAGAGCCAGTTTTGGGTTGAAACTGAAATATACCTCAAACGCTTTGACATTGCAACCATTCTTCAATGTTTTTGTTCACATCATTTCACCTTCACTGAGAGTCAACAAAGTTTAAAGAACCTGACAGTGTTTTTGGCCAACAGTAAGCCAGTCACATACCTTTCTTAATCAGGCATGTATTTATTACAAATGCCTGAAACTCCATTTAGTCATTTCAGATCCAAAACAATTCCCTTTGGAATATTTTTTAATAAATTCAATAAAAACTTGGTTAGAAGTTGCTGTAGAAGAGCTTGTTGTCTGATATTACTTTCTACTTCATTTTTACAGGTGGTTTTTAGCAAAGAAAAGATTTCAGACCGTATCACTCTTCCATCTGCTTCTTTCTTTTGTAGGCACATAAGCAGAACTTATTTTAATCTTTCTGTTTGATTGACATTTTCTGAGTGGGAGAACGACATGCAGTACTAGTTCACAATTCTTTAATGGCCAATTGAGAAATTAAAGAAAAACCATGATCTCTGAAAGAATTCCTGCCCCAATAAGATTAATACTGCAAACGCTAATTACTTCCTTATTATCACTTCTGTATGACAGAAACATCTAGTGACATTACTTTTCAGGCAAAAATCTCTGACAGCTGCCATCCTTAATCCCAGTTCAGGCCTGCTCTAGGCAAATCTTACATCCTTATTATTGGCAATTTGATGGAATAAAGGCAAGGTCAGCACTTCCAGCATAGTCCCCTGATAACTCAGTTTTCACTTATTATGTTTGCGCACGAACTGCCTACAGTATTGAAAAAGGAAAGAAGTTTGTGAAGAGCAGACACCTGAATGGAACTCTGTGGGAACGATACTGGTGTTTATCGTGGGTTATTTTATTAACTTTTGTTACGTTAATAGAAAAATGTATGCAAATCAAAGAAAGACTTGTTTCATCAGCACATCTAATGACTCAACAACTGCACAGTACATTCAGAGGTGATTCAACAGCCAGTGGGTGAAATATTCCTACTCTGAAATGGGAGAGTTTGCTGCTCACCAGTGAGAGGCACTCACCCAGACAGAGTAGACTTCTACCCAAATAAAAGAAACTTCTCAGAACCACATGTAGAGAACCCCGTTTCTGCTCTCACGTTGAAGCAAAACTGAGTCATGTCAATTATATGACTTTATGATTTTCAATTTACAAGGCAAGCAGTGAAGTTAAGAGATGAGGCAGAAACCCATCTGTAGCAGGGATCAGACCTCATGGTTGTGGGTTATACCCCAAAGTGATAAGAAATCTGTGGCTTTCAATGCTGTCGCTGCAGAAGTTCATACTCTGAAAATGATGCTGATAAACACCTTCAGTTAAGATTCTAATTAAAAAATGTAAATAAAAGTCAGGGTTTACTTTTGAGCACACAGTTTCAGTGTAACTGCATAGACAAAGAAACACAATTGTCATGGACTTTTTTCTTCTGTTCTGATCAAACTGGGTATCGTTCATGATCAAAAAATAGAAAAGGGACATTTTGGTAAAGCAAGACTTTTTCAAAATTGTTTTTCACACTAATTTTCCTTTAACAAATTGGATACAGTTTTTTCAGTGTGCAAGGTTTACTTATTCAATTACCTAGCTTTTCCTTGGTGGTCAAATAATTCAGTTTTTTCTTCAAGTTCTCATAATAGTCATGCCAGAGCGAGTACAAAATCTACTTACCTACTGGCAAATGCTCATGACAGTTTTGTAAGGCTGAGTGATTCATTTGCTCTGTGGTATTCATATACCATAGATAGGCTCCATAAAACCTTCAATGATTATAGTTAATAAAAGTGAGCTCCAGTGACAGCAAAATACACTGAAGGTGCAATTAGAGACTATGTATCCAGTGAGTAATGAATATGAAGCTAATTAAAATTCTACTACTCCCCACAAAAAATGGCTGCTGAAGTGTGATTCAGCTCTCCTAATAACTCTTTAAAATATGATGCACTGAACACACACATAAATCCGTAGGCTGTTCATTACCTGCTTTATATAATGGGATACATTTGAGTCTTTCTAAACTTACAGACATTTTACCCTATTTCTAAAAGCAGCCATAATATGGCAGAAAGGACAGTAAAGAGGAGTCTGTATCTATTTCTGAATGTCTGCTAACTATTTCTCCTTCTTATGCGTGTCAATACGACTGAATTCAGTGGGCTAGGCAAAACTTTAAAAAAGGTGATTGGTTAAGAAATTTGAAGCCAACAATTTATTGGGTGGACATCTGCATAATTTTCTCTTGGAAAGTCTTGATGACTGTCACTCCTGCACTATAGGACCTATTATATAACCTTGAAAAATTTCCCAGACAGGTATGAGAATACAGAGGTGAAGGTGCCTCCTTGCATGACACACTCTGCCAAAAACATCCTCTGTGAACTTTTCTTCCATTCCCTCTCTGTACCTCGTACACAGATCTTGAAGGGATAAAAAGGGCTTCTTTAAATGTATAGCAGGTAAAACTAAAACTAGAGGCAATGCAGGCCCCCTGCTGAATGAGGTGGGTGCCCTGGAGACAGAGGATACAGAGAAGGCAGAGATACTGAACACTTTCTTTGCCTCTGTCTATACTTCTGGGGGCTGTCTTGATATCAAGCCCCAGATTGTTGAGGCTCCAAGGAAGTTGAGGCAAGAGAGGATTTTGTCTTGGTTGATGAGGACTGGGTTAGGGATAAGTTGAGCAAACTGGATGCACCTGCATGTACTAAGTGAGATGGTGGAGGTCATTTCTAAGCCACTCTCCATCATCTTTTCTAAGTCATGGGGATCACGAGAGGTGCCTAGAGACTGGAGGATAGAAAATGCCACTCCAATCTTCAAAAATGGTAAGAAGGAGGACCCAGGTAACTACAGACCGGTCAGACTCACCTCCATCTCAGGAAAGGTGATAGAACAATTTGTTTTAGAGGCTGTCTCCAGGCACATCAAGGACAGCAGGGTCATTAGGGACAGTCATCATGGCTTTACAAAGGGAAAGTCATGCTTGACCAACCTGATAGCCTTTTATGGGGTCATAACCAGGTGGATGGATGATGGCAGAGTGATGAATGTGGTCTATCTTGACTTCAGTGAGGCATTTGACACAGTCTCCCACAGCATCCTCGCAGCCAAACTGAGGCAGTGTGGTCTAGATGATGTGATAGTGCGGTGGATCATGAACTGGCTGCAGGATAGAAGCCAAAGAGTAGCGGTCAATGGGACAGAGTCTAGCTGGAGGCCTGTATCTAGTGGAGCGCCCCAGGGGTCGGTACTGGGACCAGTACTATTCAATCTATTCATTGATGAATTGGATGAGGGATTAGGGTGCACTGTCAGCAAGTTTGCTGATGACACAAAGCTGGGAGGAGTAGATGACACCCCAGCAGACTGTACTGCCATTCAGCAAGAACTAGACAGGCTGGAGAGCTGGGCAGGGAGAAATTTAATTAGATGTAACAAGGGTAAGTGTAGAGTCTTGCATCTGGGCAAGAGCAACTCCAGGTACCAGTATAAGTTTGAAACTGACCTGTTGGAGAACAGTGTAGGAGAAAGGGACCTGGGGGGTCCCGGTGCACAGTAGAATAACCACGAGCCAGCAATGTGCCCTTATGGCCAAGAAGGCCAACAGCATCCTGGGGTGGATCAGAAAGGGGGTGGTTAGCAGATCAAGCGAGGTTCTTCTCCCCCTCTATTCTGTGATTTCATAGAATCATAGAATCATTAGGGATTGGACAGGACCTTGAAAGATCATCTAGTCCAATCCCAGGGGTACCTATGTCACGCAGGGACAGCCTCACTAGCTCACAGTGTCTGCTCCTAAACATCATGTATCTCAGGAAACAAGAAGTACAATAGTTGTATGACAAAGCAGAACAGTGCACAGATTAAGAACGTCAGAAATCAAGTGGAGTTATTGCATGTGAGTTCTTACTTTGGCAAAAGTGAATTCAGGCTTGTCTCTGAGGCATATACCTCAGGGCTGGACATTACATTAATGCAGAAAGGCTGCCTTAGACCTGTGTGTGTGCTGCTACAGCAGAGTATGAGTGTCACAGCAGACACAGCCATGCCTTTCTAATCCTCTCCTAAGTCATAATTAGTGCTCTACCTGAGGTAGGCAATGAATTGCTTTGGAAAACAGGAAACAATGTGAGAAGCATTACTCAGGCAAGAGCAGATGTTAGCTGCAGTATGTGGAAGGCAACATGCATGACACAGGCATTTTTCACTAAATTGTTTCTCAAACACAGCAGAGCCACTGAAAAACCATTTCTTAAGTTATTATAATAGTGTCCCATTTATGGGAATGATTGGGCTGAATATGTGTCCACTCTGCTCCTAATGAGTGTGACCCAACAGCGATTTGTGAGCCATCTCAGCAATGTCTCTACAAGAGTAGCGGTCAATTAACCATCATCTTCCTTCAATGTCAGAGCAGTCCTGTCACTGGTGATTTTATCTTGTCAATTGCTTAGAGCTCTGATACTGGATGGATAATAAGACAAAAATCAATGATGAGTCGCCTCTGAGAAATATGCTTTTTTTCCTATTGAAAACAGACGTTGCTGAACTGAGATTGGACTGTGCCTTGTAGTCACAGGGGCATCAGGTATTATTTTAAATGTCTGTTAGATCCCACCGTTTACATTGTGTAGATTGCATTATCTTACAATGGAGACTCCTAAGGCAGTTGACATTTTATTGAAGGCTGAGTAGTTACTTCTAATAAATGAAGACCAATTATTTGCTTTGAGGTGTGTGGATCAGACACATTTTTGTTGTGGTCACTGATATGCTGGGGGCTGTGATCAATGAGTTCCCTACCTACTTATCCTAACAGCAGCCAACTAGATGAACACCCCTTCATTATCATTAGCCAAATGGCCTCAACCACCTACTTCACCACCCTACTAATCCTATTTCCCCTCACTGAGGCCCTAGAGAACCAACGGTCACCGAGGCCCAATTGGAAGATATGGCTGCCTCATCACAGCTGTGGGAGTCTCTACCTTTGAGTAGATTCACATGGATATGTAAGATGACTTTCTTCTTTCTTCCTGAGCAATGTACACAGGTTTTTAAGACAAAATGTTTTCACCGAATGGTCAAGGTTAGAAGGTTGGAGATCAGCTAGTGCAACACCCCTGGCCAGAGCAGGCTGTGTAGAATTGGTTTTGAACATCTCTAGAGAAGACGACTCCACAACTTCTATGGGAAGCCTGTTCCAGTGGTTTGCTGCCTTCAAAGAAAACAAGTTTTTCCTTATGTTGTGATGGAGCTTCTTGTGTTTCATTTTATGCTCATTGCCCCTTGCTCTGTCACTGGACACCACAGAAGAGAACTTTGCCAACAGGCTTGTTTTCTGTATTAGCACCCTATTATCACTTTTTTCTTTCATGCATGTTCAAGTTACAACTCTTTCTTTTTAGACTAACCTTAACATGACACTGGAATAAAAGTTAAGACAGTATGTCCTAAATCACACTCATAAATATTTCTCAAGGGTAGGAAACTAGGATCTATGGAGCACTGTCAGTGGTCAACTTTAAACCAATTTAAAGGAAAAATAGGAAATAGGGTCTGGAACTGTCAAAAATCTCATTGAAAAGTGAAAATGCAAGAAGTGAAACTCATTGTAGATGGACTTTCTCTGTAACCTTCCTTACTGCAAACAAGGAGCATGAACAGAACACTTCTTTCCTATGAATTGTTGGAATTGCTCACCGGTCAGTTACTGCTCTGAAAAGCTCCTGTAGTCAATGAAGATGCAAAGATATCAGCAAAGGGCATTTGTTAAAGAAGTCAGTGGCCTGTGTTATCTTTTTTCACAATGATAATATCCAAGAAGGAAGAAAACTATCAGCCCACCACAGTCTGAATCTCGGAGCACTGGCTGAGTAGCTTTGCCTTGGCTTAGTCTCTACCTTTGGCTTCTTATTCACAAATATAAAGGCAATCCTGGACTGCCTGAGGTCAAAGGAAAACCTAAAGAGTGATCCCACCTTTGCCCTGTAACTTCCAAGGCTTCTAGGATTTTTTTCCTCATGTAGAACTGGCAAATGTTATACTGTGCATTTGGAAGGAAAAATTACGGCATCAAAAGTGAATCTCACTTGTGCGGATCACCAAACTCTGGACAAGAATTATGGTAAAGTAGATAGTAAACAGTTACCACGAGTTTTCTTTTCCCCCTCTTAGCAATCTTAACTATCTAAGAAAGGCATAAATAAAACCTAATGCTGTTCTTTTCCTGGGTTGGTTATTTTTACGTAGTGCAATACTTTGTAAGGTTGACTGAGAAAAGGATAAGCATAGAAATTTAACAGCGTAAGAAAGATTAGTTTAATTTTGCCAAACTTGCAAGCATCATATTATTTGGCTGAAGCCCTTAATTTCCCTCTGAATTTAGCACCTCATCATAATTTAGATTTGCCAAGAACTATTTGGTGAAAACCAAACACTTGAATTTCTGCTCACCTTGCCAGTTGCCCTGCCCTTTGCTGATAACAAAAGGTTTTAAGATAGAAACTGGACTATTTAACCTTCATTAATCATTCATACTGTTCAAACACATCATCCAGTAACTGAAGAGGGGTTAATGGTAGCTAAGCTTGAGGCTGTTGTCAAAAGTAGGTTTAACTTTCTATGAACTCACTGGACACAAAGAATGCAGCCTGCTCACTATTCTGAATGTCACCAGCTCACAGCAAACTGATGACTACTAATGGTAATTAAATACCTCTGCAGCTATTTGTACCAATAACAAAGAGTTACTGTCAGAACTTGAATGAGGTCCATCTGCCCATTTTTAAAGAATGTTAACATTCTCTAAGTGATAAAGCAGATGGCAACCCAAAAAGAGGAGAGAAAATCTAACTTCAATATTACAGTTGCTTTCTGGAGCTGCTCTGGATTCCCTAACAATTCTCCTCAGAGAAAGAAGTTTAAGAACATGACTGTGACACAGATCTGTTGTTTCAGAGCAGATTTTCCCACTACTTCCTTTTTGCTACAGGTTATAAATCCTGTTTCATGATCTGGTGAGGAAAGGTCACTCTGCTGCTACTCAGTCCATCCTTACTTCGCATGGACATCTAACATGGAGTCATTCAGAGACAAACAGAGGCTGAAGACACAGTTGCTTGTCTGTTTTCATTGGTAGACTGCAAACTGTACAAGGCATGCTTGTGCACAGGCAGTAGTACTGGCTGTTACTACATTTTCAGCTTTCAGAAACAAAATTACTTCCTTTCTTGCATTACAGCATCTTTGAAGTGTGTCCTCACAATACAGGGAACTAATTAAAAGATACACACATCTGTAAAATCACTGGTTTCAATGGCATCATCTCTGTTTTCAAAAGAAGGAACATCATTGCAATCATCACATTAGATACCCTCCAAATTTCTTAAACTCCTGCTTATTCACACTTTTCAAATGGTTAAGGGCTTTTTTAATAAATTAAATAGAATGAATTAGAATCATAGAAGTCATAGGACAATTTCGTCTGGAAGAGATCTTCAAGATCATCCAAGTCTATCCTTTTCCTAGCCCACTAAAACTGTCCCCCAACACAACATCTACCCTTCTCTTAAACACCTCCAGGGATGGGGACTCAAACCCCTCCCTGGGCAGGTTGCTAACAACCCTTTCAGCAAAGAAAGTCCTGACATCAGATCTGAGCCTCCCCTGGTGCAGCTTAAGGCCATTGCCCCTCATCCTATCACTGGCCAGAACAGAGAGAGAACAGACCAACCCCTGCCTCTCCACAACTTCCCTTCAAGCAGTTGTAAAGAGCAAGATCTCTCCTCAGCCTCCTCTTTGAAATTATGGTTTGGAGAAGAGAAAGCCAGTAAAAAGTCTATGATAAAATGGTAGTCTTTTGTAGCATCACCTTCAACATCCCAACACTTGTTCAAATGAAAAGGACGTTTTCTTAAGTCTTAATTCAAGAAGGCTCTAAGCGTGTGCTGTATTACATCCTGCTGCTCTGGGGAAGTGAATCTCTTTGAGGTCAGTAGAACTATCTCTGTACTCATAGTCATCTACTTACCTGCATTATTGGTGAATAAGGAACAGATATGATGTCTTGAATACAAACCAGTCTCTACTCCTGGTTTTATATCATGAGCTTCTGTGAGGCCATTACCAAGTTTGATACTGTACAAGCGATCAGATGGGACATTTACAAGTGCTGGTGTCCCTCTGTATCCACAGCTACCTATACAGATGTCTGCTTCCTTCCACCAAAAGCCACTGGTGTAAGGACATCTGGGCTGTTGACATAATCAGTCCATTTCTAGCAGCCCATTTTGACCACTAGGACTACTGAATCACAGAACAAGGAATTGGAAGGGACCTCAAAAGATCATCTAGTCCAACCCCTCTGCCACAATAGGATCACCTAGACAACTGAAATTTCCTATAGCAAATTCCTAGCACATGCTCACTACACTATCAATTTCATCCTGATTTGTTTAATTTAAATGTATTTCTAAAGAGACAGAAAACTTTATAATGCAATCATATCAAATATTTTTGCTAAGTTAAATTTATTCACAAGTATCATGTGGGAACAGCACTTGAATCTACATTAATTCTGCCCAATTTGGCCTGTGCCACCCTGGCAGAAGTCATGCAACTAACACTAAGCTAGTGGCAGACTGTATATCCACAAAAGCTTCTTTATTTTACCTAGACAGATCTGAAGTAAACTGATGCAGTTTCTGAGTATTGATTGCTCTGATAAAGAGAAGTGATGTTCAAGGCGAGCAGCAGAAGGGCCACCAACCTCACAGACACTCATTTTACAGCAGATTTTTGTCATCACTGCTATGTTTGACTATTGTGTTGCACATCTTTGGTACAGGTGTAGAAGTATAAAAAATACTAAGATTTTAAGCTGTTCTGGTGAAATGAGTATTCATCCATACAGTCACACAGATTCTCAGGGAGAAAACAGCTGTGACCTGACTGGGTCTCACTGATCTTCAAGGACTGACATGTCCTTGAGAATTTTGTCCTCATGTCTTTTCCAGAGGACAGCCCCCTCTCTCAACCAGCTCACCATGGCAAAGATATCTCAGGCAGGCTATATCAGACCCACAGCCTCCAAACACTTCATAACCCTCACTATACTGCACACTGAGACTACTCAGGATTTTGGAGACATGAGCTGGTGAAAGCTCAGACCCTACTACTTCAAAAAGGCCCCCAGGAACTAAAGGAGAATAGCACTTCACATGCAGTAAAGCACAGCTGACTCTCCACACAGGGAAGAGCAAAGTAATTTTTTAAGAAGTTAACTGAATTTTTTGAACTTCACCAAAGGTTCATTTTGAAGATCACACTGAGCTCCCTGTGAAGATCTGGGCAGCTTCATATCCTAGCTGGAAGTATCACAGCACGAATTATTAAGTAGAAAATGATCCAAAAGGAGGAGCACGTACCTTTCCTGTGCTGACATCAGGAAAACATACTGAAATGTCAAACAATAGGTGTTCTGCATCAGGCCTACTTGATCCTCTAAGTAATTGCTCTGCACTCTGACACTCTATATATCTCTCGTGAACAAACATCACAAACTGCCTTCTCTGCCTGACCCAAGGCTCATGCCTGGAGCAGAAGCTGAGGACACTTCTTGCCTGCATAAATGTCAGAACTGAGAGGGGGAATCACAGCTCCGCAAGCATCAGAGGGCTTATCTCTGCCCAGGTCTGTAAACTCTGGCTTGCTTGGGAGAGGCTAAAAACCAGCACTCCAGAAAACAAAAGCTGCGGAGTTATTCTATCACCTCTTGCTTGGAGAACTAATCATATCATCTTTTGATATTGATTTCCCTAATCAGCCGATGCTAATACTGCAGGGGTGGCCATGAAGCAGTAACAAAGGCAGCAGGGGCCAGCCAGACACAAGGCAGCCAAATGAAGTTACAGAACTACTTCTTTAGTGAGTAATTTCTCCCTGTGATTAGATTGATTAATGTGCTGATAAGCGTTTATTTCATTAGGAACAAACTGTTGATTCGTCTGCGAGATCTGTATTCGCAGTGTTCCTGAGTGGCTTTTGAAGCTCATTTGCAAAGCTGTCAGGCTCAATGCAGATAAACATTGTGTGTGATATTGGTTTTGCTGGAAGAGAGTTGTAAATTACATTGTTAATCCCTCTTTGAAGGAAAGGAGCATTTGTTGTCTGCATAAGAAAAGTGAACTCGTTAGGTGATGGCTTTGATGATAGAGAAATGCAAGCACACAATTCCTTTTTCTGGAATCCTAAATGAGTGATAAAACTTTTTTCTCTGGACTGGAAAAAATCAGTAAACACTTTCCCTAAGGCAACAGTAATGATTTACTAATAGTGATCACATAGGTTCACAGTATCACAGTATCACAGTATTATCAAGGTTGGAAGAGACCTCATAGATCATCAAGTCCAACCTGTCACCACACAGCTCAAGGCTAGACCATGGCACCAAGTGCCACGTCCAATCCTGCCTTGAACAGCTCCAGAGTCGGCGACTCCACCACCTCCCTGGGCAGGCCATTCCAGTGGCCAATGACTCTCTCGGTGAAGAATTTTCTCCTCACCTCAAGCCAGCAAGAGGCCTGTTCATAATCACACTGCTTTCTGTTTCACTGTGCTTCCACTCTAGATACAGTGTAGTCTTTAAACTCTTCTGAGCATAAGATACAACTTACTGCTGTTTAAACTGCACATGATAGTTCAAATGATGTCCCCACGCTTACCTAGAGATCGATGTATTGCATTGAAACCAAATGTCTAACATGATCAAATAATGACACGTACATTCTATAAAACACAGGTTCTCTGCTCTGCTCTTTTGCACGTTCTATGTGTACAGATCTACATAGTGCTGAGGAGCTCTCTGTCCTCTTACTTTGACAATTAACACTTCAGAATTAAAGATATTGTTATTTGTTGTCACTGATGTTGTTATTCCATTGGCAGTGTATCTGAGACTGGAGACTGACTTAGGGCAATCATTCCAACTGGGTGCAGCTCTTGTGTGACTGGAACAATCTCCACTTTTCCCAGCTATTTTGCCTGGTCTGATCAAAGGTGTTATCCCTCCCTAAGCATCCTTCTTCTCTAGCACCCTTAGACTAACAATGCAACATAGATGCAACTCACCAGAAACTTTCATTTTCAAAACATGTCCACAAGTACCTAATGTTCCTAAGGGTGTAATAGAGCAGCTCACACTCACTTGGTCCTTTTTTCCTTCTCCCTCTGCTTGTGACACTAGACACTAAAGCAATGTCTATGAAGACAACAGGTATTTCAGCAAGACATGAACGACCAATGACAAGGCACCTGCCACCAAGTATTCCGAGCTATCACATCATGAGAACATGCAATTCACGGAAAGGTTCAAAACTAGGACTTTGCAAATAGCAATGAAATTCTGGAATAGTGTGTTACTTAAGGAACTTCCAAAGACACTAGAATCAGAGTTCCATCACCTGACTTTAAACTCAGAATTCAGTCAAGTATTTCAGTGACTCCTTTACAATCACAGGCTTCCCTACACAATAAACTAAAGCACTGAAGTCCTACTCCACAGGGTCAGCCAAAAACTTCTCTCATCTGACTACAGAGGACATACAAAGTGATTGAATGACTTAGCTATCTGAGAGATATATGGCGTATAAATACATGCCTTAGGCTGGATTCTTTTAGAAATGGGCTGCTAGAATTATTAATTCTAAAAAATGACTCCTTCACAGGCCTTATGGTTACTTGCTATTTAGCATATTGGATATTTCCCCCTTCAGCCCCTGGAATTAGTGGAGGTTGTTTTGGATTTTTCCATGAACAAGGATTTTGTCCTAAGCCAGCCCCAATTTTTGCTACAAACGAAAATGAAGAGATCCCTGGCTGCAGAAACTGATTTGCAAATAAAGACATACACATCCAGCACTGAAGATTACATTTTCAGAGACAAATCTTGATCAATGCAGACTGTAGAACAGGTCTCCGTTGTAATGCACAGGTTCCCTGTTATGCAGTGCAGCAAATATGTCTCAGAGAACATCTGTAAGAAGAGAGTGCCTTCTCCTTGGGCTTTTTCCATTCAGGTCATTAGATTGCAGGGAGGTGGAAGGCTGCTATCCCACATCACATACGCAAAGCCAAGGTAAAAGTCCAGGGTTACAAAAACCTTGCCACACAAGCAAGCCATGCTCTAAGTGCTGGATGTCTCTTCCTCTCCTGAATTCCCTTGGACCTCCACCTGCCTTTACACAGTCACACTCAATGGCACATGCTAAACCAGCTGCATACAGCAGGTCTTACACCTTTTGCTTTCCCTGCAGAGTAAATCATCCTGCGAGAAGCAAGAAGAAGAAAGCCTGTGCTGAGCCTGCCTCTAAGCTGGCTCAAATGAAATGGTACAACAGGAAAGTATGTCTACACGTACTTTAAGGAGCCCAGGGGATTACTGTGCCTTCGAAACAACTCTCTCCTGGCAACTTGTCAAGCACAGAGAGCATGACCACTACTCGGCGCTTTGTGCACAAGTCAACACCAAGAAAGTGTTAGTCATGTTACTGACATGACTGCTGCTCTGGAGGGATCCTTGAACATAGCCATGTCTCTTGTTGGTTAATGAGGGCTTTGAAAAATTGCTCATCTTGGCTGGTACAAAACTGAGCATTCATGGAATGGAAACCTTCCCCCTTCAGCTGAAAAGCTCTATGTAAGCAAAAGGTTGTTCTGTGTTTGACACTGTTTAGCTAAGCGTGGCAGTGAGTGAAGTTTTGTCCCCCCTTTACAGAGCTTGGTATTTAGATGCACTCTCTTTTGTGCTAAAAATAACAAAGAGAGTATTGGGAAGAAATCAGAATAGATGAGCTGATACATTATTGATAGAAGTTTCAAGCAGCCTGCCACTCTGTTTTGTAATGTGGTTGAATCTCAATTTTTAATGAAGCAACCTATGAAAATCTGATGGGGTGAAAACATGACCTCTAAATGATACTGTACACAAAAGTTCCCATCAGATAGCTGAACTGCCCTCTTTCACATCCCATCAGAGTTTTACCTCAACTTGACCCCACCATTTACAGGCAAAAGAGACAATACCCTGACTCAGACAGGAAAGGTGGCATTAGAGAGATGCACAACTCTGAAAGAGGACTAAGCAAACTAGCCTTTTCTGCTATTGTCCAGAGTTTCCATCATGTGTGTGCTGACTAATTCTCTGTCCTATTAGAAACACACCTCCAATTCATTGAGAACGTGTTTACTAAAACATTATTTGTAAAGAAAAATCCATGGAAAACATACCACTAAATGCACCAAAAGCAGAACGGCTTGACAAGGAGGTACTCTGAATGCTTAGAAAAGGCTAGCAGAAACAGGTTTGAAAGCACATGAGCGTGGGATTACGAGAAGGCAGTTCTGGAGCATTTGCTCGTGATGATGCAAGAACAGAGAGGTTTATCCAATTGTTGTTTTGTATGGGGCTAAGTCTTCGTCTAGAATGACCACTCCACTGTCACGTGGCTGTGATTCCTTATTCCTATGGCTGTGGTAACAACCTCACTGCAATCAGAGAAATGATTCTTTCTTCTTCTGTCTGCATTTCTTGAATCCAGAAAGCAAGCACACATAAATACCTCTCACTCAATTACCTCCTAACCTGACAATCAACCAAAATGTGCTTCTGTTTACCAAAATACTAACATTTCCACTATGAAGACTGGCTAATTTAGGATTGCTGCTCTGCACACAGAATGGCATTCACTGGTCTGGAGTAAAGAAACGCTGATGTTACAAAGGTGATGTTTATGGGATTATATTTGAGTTCACTACTCCGAATAAGGAAAGAACTAATGGAAAATGCTTTCATACAAATTAATTATAAGATGTGTTCATATATCAGGGAGATAAGTATAAATGATTTAGCAGCACAGTAAGTCAAACACAGCAGCTTAATGACACACTTCACAGAGAACATAAAGTCATGACTACAGTCCTTTATATAGGAAAAGCCAATTTTGTCCCTGGCGTTCATGAATCAACTCTAATGAGGGCAGTGGAGTCACACCTGCAGATTCCAAGAGGGAACTGGCTGTACACGGCTCTCTACCTGCCCAGACACACTGTCCTTATTCAGTTCATGTTCTCAGACACCTCATGGGTTGGTATCATACTACAAAACTACTAAACAGATTTCAATGTAATTTTTAGTGTTTGAATCAGCATTTTTAAATTCTTTAGCATCTACTATTGCACGTCTGACTGGAATGATATATTTCTACGTTGTGCCAGTCTTCAGAGAAAATTAGAAATAACATAGAGCATTCACTGGCACTTCTCCAGTTAAATTCTTAAGGTACAGCAACAACATAGTACAACTCATCCAACTTATAATTCATCAGTGTGAAAAGATATCCTAACATGTTACTCAAAGAGTAACATTTGCTATCAGTAATAACTTCATGAGAGAGGGCTGAGGAAGCTGGGTCTATTTACCTTGGAGAAGAGGAGACTGAGGGGTGACCTCATTAATGTTTATAAATAAGTGAGGGGTGGGTGTCAGGAGGATGGAGCCAGGTTCTTCTCAGTGTCATCTAACGATAGGACGAGGGGCAATGTGTGTCAGCTGGAACAGAAAAATTTCCACATAAATATGAGAAGGAACCTCTTTACGGTGAGGTTGACAGAACACTGGAAGGGGCTGCCCAGGGGCATTGTGGAGTCTCCTTCTCTGGAGATGTTTAAAACCTGCCTGGATATGTTCCTGTGCAACTTGGTCTAGGTTGTCCTGCTCTGGGAGAGGGATTGGGCTAGATGATCTGTCAAGGTCCCTTCCAATCCCTGATGTTCTGTGTAACAATATTTGATTCTACGAGAGGAAATCTGTTTTCACAATGGAAAAAGGAAAAGGGGAAAAGGTAGAAAGAAAAGGAAAACATCAACATTTGAGACTCTGATTTATACTACTGTAAATTCACCAAGAGCAGAGGGACTTTTGATAAGTGTTGTGTTCAGAGATCACCTGGCTCTCCAAAGTGACCTACATTCAAAGTCATGCTTAATCACAAGACACCTCCTTCTTGCCAGACTTCTGAACTCAGCTCCAGCAGGATAGCTTTTCTTTCTCCAATTTGTTTTAACCACTACACTTATTTGCCTCTTAGGTTGGGATTCACAGACATTTCTTTTTTAAATATTGAGCACCAAATTAAAACTTGTTTTGCTACTTAGCAGAATGGAAGAATGATCTTGTGATTAAAAGGGCTGGACTAGGATTCAAACCTCTGGGTTTAATTCTTCGCTTCAACACGAGATTCTTGTATGACCTGACACAAATCACTTGCCAAATCTCTCTACTTCAATTTCTTGTAGTAAAATGGAGATAATTTATTACATTATACATGTACAAATGCTACATAGCTTTCGACAGCCTCAGCTGCCCAGTGCAATTCTATCTCAAAGACAGTTGGAGGCTGAGATGATGACTTGGACTCCCTTCCTGGAAGTTCTCTCGCATACTTTGCTAGGAAGCTTAGGTCTGCTACAAAATCAGTTTATATTATTTATATTATTCTCTTCAACCAGAAGGAGATAACACTTATGAAACGGGAGCTGGCAGAGCAAGATGAACCATATACACACAACCATGTGCTTACAACCACTGCTCTGCAGAGGAATCATCGTTATCACCATTCATCATGACATCACCCTGCGACAAACAGTTTGTATTTTAGTAAGGGTCCTGACCTTTTGATGTGGCCCATTAGAGTGTTACAGCGGCAAAAGCTGGCTCAAGCTTGAAATAAATCACATCAGAATTGGCCCCAGAGGGAAAATCTGTTTTTGCGAACCACACTGCAAGCCCTGGGCTGCTCCTGCAGCCTCTGCCCTCTGTGACTGACACAGGGCTGCATCCGAAGACAAGTTTTGGTGGCACCGACAACTGAAAGAGAGCAATGGCTGTAGGGTGAACACCACCACTCCAGAAGCCTGAGGTTGGGGATTTATTCCCCCTCCCCTGACGCTTTTAGAGGGTTAACTTTCTCACAATCAGATATTGGGATAATCTAGAGTTTCAGGCCCACAGTCCACCCAGCAGCTTGAAGGAAGGGAGTTTAGCATGATGCCCCTGATAATTTGTGTGTTTCTCATGCAGTTCTGTTTACCTCAGAGAATAGCTCAGATTCATGTGGTGGCTCATCTGTTTGTTTCCCAGGAGTGTCCTCCTCATCAGGTACAAATGACTTGTTGTTTCCCTGTCCTGTCTGCCTCCTTGGTGACGGATAGATGAGAACCGTTCCCTGTGCTCTGGGACTCTAATGTGATCTGGGTTGTGCTTGTGGCAGGCGGGGGTGGAATGGGGGAAGAAGAGTGCAGGAAAGGGGCAGTTAACACTATGAGAACTAAAATCTCTTTGTAGACGAGTGTGTTTGTGTGCATTTCCAACCTAGCTGCAATTCGCTGCCAGCTGCTGCACCATCCTCGAGTCAGGGGAACAATGGCTCAGGAGCAACACAGGCAGAAAAGGGAGATCTAAAAATAGACCCTTGTGCAGCTAAAACTGGAGCGGGGAGGGGGACATTTTGAGAAAGCATTATTTGTTTGGTTTCAGTATCAGGATTATTTTCTGCAAAATGAAAAAGTCACCACGTTCATTGTCTTAGACTGTACGAGTACGCGTGAAGGTCCGTTTCAGGTAGATGAGGAGTCACTGAGCCATTCCTTTCACGTGTTCCCGTTTACAGTTATGTAACATATTACCAAAGTCACAAGCCACCGGCTTGCTGGATGTCTGCCTGAAGAGAGAAGACGCATTCAAATTTATAAAGCCAGCCTATCTTTCACTTTTTCTTTAGAAACGCTGTTATAGGCTGTTTTAATTTGGCAGCTCTGCTTAAGGAGAGATACATGAGCATTTTGTTCTTTTCATTCAAGTAGTTTCAGACACCTTGAAATCCACTCAAATTCAGCTCCCTGCACCAAAAAGCCAAGTTGCAACAAAGACTGTAACTGAAATAATGCGTTCCTGGGAACATCAGCTTCTGCAGAAATTCTTAAACCAACACCATTCCTGTCGAATTTGTCTCGAGATTCAGCAAAATAAGTTCACACAGTCTTTGCAGCTCTGAGTAAAGGCTCAGCCATGGTTCTTAACGTTACCCAGGTACCGTAGAGCTGTGCTAACAGCAGAGGCAGCAGAATTGAAGATCCTAGTCAATTAACCTCCACGTTTTAGACTGTGTGAAGCAAGCATCGCACACAATTCCACTTGTCTCAATGAACTGGCCCAATTAATAAACAGAGCTCTGTGAAGACGCTCCCACAGGATTTTTGGCAGCTTCTCTGCGTTACCCACATCCTCTACTTCTGTGACTGGAAGGAAATCCTGTTGATTTCATTTTCATGTCTCTCTCTCTCAATTTGAAAGTAGAATCTATGATTTTCCATCATTTCCACTTAGATAGAAATATGTTGTGAAAGGTAATTTTATTGCTGAGAAATAATCTTCCTAATGTCAGCCATTATTTCACTCTCAGTGTGACAACTAGGGTAAGTGTTGGAAATCACTGTATGTTTCAGCTAAAGTATCTTGACAACACAAACGAAGAAGAAAAAGGTAGTCTTTTTGTTAATGAAAACTGCACTGTTATTTTGGTCTATAATGGAGAGATTCATGTAAATGATTGCCTGTCGTCTATACCAAAGAAAAATAGCAAAAAAAAAAAACCCAAGCAGGAGAAATGGTTTCTCTCCTTCCTCCTTGAATTTGCTCTTATGATCTTTACAGTAATCAGCCCCTTCACCGCATTTTGCCTCTGACATATTGCTCACAGGTTCCCTTAGTAAAGCAAATAAAAATCTATCACAGAAAGTTAGGGATTGGAAGTGACCTGGAAAGATCATTTAGTCCAATCCCCCTGCCACAGCAGGATCATCTAGCTTGTTGCACAGGAACATGTCCAGGTGGGTTTTAAACGTCTCCAGAGAAGGAGACTCACTACCCTGTGGACAGCTAGTTCCAGTGCTCTGTCACCCTCACTGTGAAGAAGTTTCTTCTCATATTTGTACGGAACCTCCTACATTCCAGCGTACACCAGTTGCCTCTGGTATCGCCTGAAGCAGAGCTACCAGCTTTGCAAAACAACTCAGGAAACTAGTGAAATTTTAGCATTTGGTGTGCAATGTATCCAGAAAACCTCCCTGGCCCATGCCTCCATCATTGGCACAACCATGTCTGTCAGTTCAGAGTGAAGGATTCCTCCTCTGGGGATGGAGGGACAGACAATATCTCCTACTGCTTTCATCCTTCTGGGCACTTCTGCAGTGCCACATGTCTCCACTGCACTTGTAGACAAAAGAGCTGCCCTTCTATGTCAGCGGTCCACAACTCCAGTTTAGAGACACAGAGAAACACACATGTCAGGAAAGATGCATTGTTTGATGGTTTTACCCAGCTTGAGTGCTGGATAAAGAAAACTTGTCAATGTTTTCATAGCCTGCTCCCTCTTCATACCCTGTGAATGAGAGTTTAGTTCCCTAAACTGGTTTTCCTTTAGCTTTAGCAATCAGATCTACAAAGTCCAAGCAGCAGAGAGGGTTTGGAGAAAACTGAAATCACAAGGAGGCTGCAAGTGGGTAAAACAGAACCCTGGCAGCCTTCAGGAAATGTGCTTCAGTATCTTGGTGCTCAGCCTACTCACTATGTCAATTACTGTTCTCAGAGATTTATCCATGTCTAAAAATTCTAGGTCATCGTATCTGCCCTTTGCAAACATATCACAATCTCTTAAATGTATGCTTTGCCTTCAGAGAGAATTTCTGATTAAGGTTTTCAGCTTGATTTTCTGACTATCCAGAAACTCCAGATAGTGCTTCAGCAGATGGAATATTTTTGCTTCTCAAATTTATAGACTGAAATGATGAATGATGGTATTATGTTTGGGCAATGCTTACTCACACAACTAGTCTTTTCTAATGGAAATAGCTTCATTTAAGAGGGAGTGAGCAAAGAATTTGCAGAATTGGATGAGAATTCCCTGTATCTATTCCTGGTGCAGATCTAGCTTGCTTTTCACTGCCTGATGAAGAAAAACAAGTGAAAACAAATTAAGGAACACATGCAGAATTTTAAGAGCTTGAGGGACACAGATAGATGGACGGCAGCAGCTCCCTGCATTGCAGTCCCCAGGCTCTTCATTTTTCCCACTGTGGCAGAGATGAAGGAAAATCACTGTGGCTTAGCTCCATACCTAACAATGGTTCCAAATCTGTATATTAGTTACCTATGAAAAGCACAATAAAAAGACACTTTATATGAAGAGTTTGGACCAACTCTCATAGCTTGTTAATGAGGTTAAAGCTGTCAGGCCCCTTGCTCTGCTTTCTAGCCACGGCTTTGTGCTGGGTTGGTGAATGATAGTGGACAGACTCACCAGCAGGGAAGAATTCTGCACTTACTTATCTTAAGTTGCTTCCTTACATACAAGACTAAAGCAAATCATCTGCAAAACCTTGAGTTATAACACTGAAACATTTCCCCATCTCAGATAGCCACATGGGAAAAGGATCTGTTGTCCTTCTCAAGATGGTTTCCCCTTTGCATTTTACTGCAGAAATACTGGGAAACAGGCAGGGAACTTTATCAGCTCTTTAATCTTTTACCTGTCAACATCTTGCATCAAATTCATTTGTCTATGCTAATTTTAATAGCAGATATGGTCCCTTCCTTCAAAGCACCAATTTTTCCTAATTGAAGAATTACAAAAAGCCTATTAGTACTGGATGCTACTCCTCCTGCATGGAAATGAACATTAAGAGGTCTTCATTAAGCTCTCAGAGACGGCTGATGTCCAGAAGTAAAAGTTTGAATCCTCCTCTGCCCAAACACGTACATGGCTGCTGAGCTCAGGAGTGGCCTAACAGATAGGGAATTTCCCATAGAAGTCAGAAGTTGTAGCAGAGACAGGTAAAGACCCACTGTTTCCCTCAGGCTATTTTCCAGCATCAAAAGGCTGCATCTGTAGGGACATGTATCTAAACTGGGGGAGCCTTCATAACAAGAGCATGACACGGCATAGGAAACCTCCTTCAAAGCAGGGTGTTTGCAGAGGGCTGAGGTGTCCCACAGATGCACTCATATGTTGCCCACTGACCTGCTTGTCCTCCACAGCTTAGCTGAGGCCACCTGCTCAGCAATGGAGACCCTCTGCTTGTACATACACAGCTGCCCACCTGGAGTTTAAAGTAACATAACTTGTTCTTCTGCAATTTAACCCAAGCATCCTATCCAGAAGGAAATTTAACTTGTTATTTCCACTCTCTCAGGATTTGTCCCCACCTTTTGCTGTAGACAGCATCCCCATTCCCATATCAAAGACGGTCCCTCTTTAACTCCTCTCTGATCTGCACCTTTTTGCTCTCACCACTTGTCACAGGCCAAGAAATCAGCCTCAGACAGCACAGCAATTCAGCCTTTCCACTAACTTTTCAGCAACAGTCATTTCAGGGCACACCCCAACCTCTGAACAAACCTGAAATTATAGCTAGAGAGAGCAGCATTGGCCCACGCTTATCCACACATCACAGTCCAGTTCCCCAGCTGGGGGTAAAAGGGAAAACGATGACCAGCCTGTGGAACAGCACTTGCACACGACATAGAGCAGTGGGGTGGAAACTCTGAACTTGCACCGGAGGCAATTTACTAGTAGCTTCCAATTTAATTGCAGGGAAGACAGAGAGCAGGTGGTGAGCAGGCAACAGCCCTTGGACGGGGAACACAGGCAGCACCTGACCCACCACTGCTACTGCACTTCCCCTCCTGGATGGAGACACTCCTGTTCTGTCTTCCTCACCAGTAGGAAGGAGGGAAAGCATGGTAGGATAAAGGGCTGTGAAAACAAATTCTCTTGGCATCACTGAAGGAAAATACAGATTTAAAGAAAAACATCTTGCCAGAGACTTAGAGAAGATAAGTCCTGGCCATGCCACCCTGTTATACACGCTAAGTGGTGCAAACAACCCCCCCCACACCTCTAATGAAAAAAGGGAAAACCAGGATTAATGATTTTTCTCAGTAATGCAGAACATTAGGGATTGGAAGGGACCTTGAAAGATCATCTAATCCAATCCCCCTTTCACAGCAGGATCACCTAGACCAAGTCACAAAGGAACATACCCAGGCAGGATTTAAATGTCTCCAGAAAAGGAGACTCCACAACTCCCCTGGGCAACCTGTTCCAGTGCTCTGTCACCCTCACTGTGAAGACTTTCCTTCTCATATTGATGTGGAACCTCCTATGTTCCAGCTTACAACCATTGTCCCTTGCCCTATCACTAGAAAACATTGAGCAGAGCCTGGCTCCATACTTCTGACACCCACCCTTCACATATTTATAAACATTCACGAGGTCACCTCTCAGTCTCCTTTTTTCCAAGCTAGAACTTTAAACCTGAGTTTTCTTCTGTTTTCTGCTAAAGTCAGGCTCCCAGGTTTAGATGCCCCAGGCATTCTTGGGAGGTGAATTTAAGTCTCATGCACAGGTGTTTCGGTGTGGCAAACGTTAAACCCACATGGACAAGGCCTGATACATTCTGTACAGGAAGGTCCTTAAGTACTTAAGCCATCGGCGGAAAAGGGTTTCCCAAAATGCATTCAGTGTTAAGATTAAGTGGTATTTCTTGAGGGTCATACTTTAGTCAGAACGATAGTACCAGCAACCAGAACAAACCTTTCTAAACTAAACAGACCTTGAAATACATGGGCAAATTTCAGCTATCCTGTAAAATAAGATAAGGAAGGACAAAGGGAGCAAAGGCTTCAGTTCCCTTTGAGATTGTGAGAACTAGACCTCCAGCATCGTGCTCTGAAACATCTTCAATTTTTTAAAGTTTTTTAGTATTATTATTTCATGATATTTTGAAAAACAACTGTCTTGCTGCAAACTGTGCCAGGGAGTAGTGAGGGTTGTTGCTCTCTTCATACTAGGAGTGCAGCACCCGTCTGAGACAACATCCCTTTCTGCTCAGGATCTTTGCAATCAGGAGATGTTACTCCAGAGCAAGGGAGGCAGTAGAGCACACACATCTGTGGGCAAGTAAAGGACTAATCCCAGCCTCTGACACCAGCGGACTTTTACAGTCCCTGTCAACCCAAGGTGACCTGTTGGTTCTGGCAGCACCGCTGGCTAGTGGCACTTACCAGTAACCACTCCAACAGAACTCACAAGAAAACCTCTAAACTAAAATATATCACATATATCACGTCCCCAAACCTAAGAACATGATATATTAATTGTATTTTACTTGTGGAACTCATTTTAGGGACAAAAAGAGGTTTTAGGGACAAAGAATTCCTATTCACTAGCTGTTTATATAAAAGCCAAGTTCATGCAGTTCGTACTCATCCATATACAATGGAATTTTGTGGCAGGGAGCAACTCTCCCATTTTTTCTGGAGCCATGCTTGCATGTGGGTGGATAACAGGAGTTGCAATGGGTTGGTTTGGTTTGGTAGTAGAATGGAAAAAAATACAACCATAAAATGCAGCAATTACCAAGGTCACAGTATCACAGAACATTAGGGATTGAAAAGGGCCTTGAAAGATCACCTAGTCCAATTCCTCTGCCAGAACACGACTCCCTAGATCTAGGTGCACAGGAACATATCCAGGCAGGTTTTAATTTTAATTCTCTCCAGAGAAGAAGACTCCACAACCCCCCTGGGCAGCCCCTTCCAGTGCTCTGTCACCCTCACTATGAGGAAGCTCCTTCTCACATTAATGTGGAACCTCCTATGTTCCAGCTCACACCCATTGCCCTTTGACCTATCATTAGATGACACTGAGAAAAGCCTGGCTCCATCCTCCTGGCACCATTCCTCAGAACAGTCTTTAAAGGCCACCCAGAGAATTAAGAAGAAATTAACAGCGTTTGGCATCAATGTGAATCCACAACGGAGGGAGTATTTCAGGAAGATTATTTGTTCAGCATCTAACAAACTGAGGGGTGACCTCATTAATGTCTATAAGTATTTGAAGGGTGGGTGTCAGGAGGATGGAGCCAGGCTCTGCTCAGTATCTTCTAATGATAGGACAAGAGGCAATGTGTGTGAGCTGGAACACAGGAGGTTCCACATCAATATGCGAAGGAAAGTCTTCACAGTGAGGGTGACAGAGCACTGGAACAGGCTGCCCAGGGAGGTTGTGGAATCTCCTTCTCTGGAGACATTTAAAACCTGCCTGGATGTGTTCCTGTGTGACTTGGTCTAGGTGATCCTGCTGTGACAGGGGGATTGGACTAGATGATCTTTCGAGGTCCCTTTCCATCCCTAATGATTCTATGAGTCTATGATGACAAACAGGGCAGTGATTTGGCCTGGGGATATATGGGTGCTACTGCAGTTCTACCGGTAAGAGAAGTTCAAGTCTGCCCATGGACAAAGTGTAAGCAGGGAAAATAAGCTAATTTTAAGGGGAAATAATTTCGTGTAAATTGTTTACTCAATGTCATAGAGTAGTTTGCCTGTTGAAACCTTACGGATTGCTAATACCTTGTGTTTGCAGAATCTTCAAAATCACCACCAAATTTGTAGGATTATTTAAGGGGAAAAAAAAAAAAAGAGTGGTTTTTCCTTTTCTCTTTTTCTTTTCTGAGAACCAAACATTTTACTTGAAGGGAAATCAAAGCTAACGTGTTTGAAGGAAGGAGTTTTCACATTCTTTTTCAAATGTTTATCTACCAGAAAGAAAAACCTACTGTTCAAACCTATACTTAAACTTGAAAAAGGACTGTTGCCTAAAACTAGCCATTTGCCTACTTTTTCATGTTAATGTCCTGTTTATAATTGACACCTTTGCTGCCTGCCACTATATCAATTTCACTTCCCCAGAGAAAGAAAAACCAGATCCTGTGACTAGTGTGCTGGATTGATAATCTAGCCTAATGCTGACAGATAAATGCACTAATTTTCTTCTGTGGTTGGCTCCACATTGCAGAGTAAATCTGCTTCTAACAACTGCCTCAATAGGCTCTGTAACCTGTCCAAAAGATGATGTCAAGTGCTACAAGGGCCTAGGGCTAGTATGGCAGGTAAGAGTTACCACTGGGATAAAGTTACAAGTGAGGTTTTGAATGAGAGGGTTATTTTAAATGAAAGCCTGGCTGGAAATACAGATGCTTTTTTAAAAATTGAAAGAGTAAAGAAATAAAGAGCAAGTTATAATAATTTTGGGGTCTACATCTTCCGTGTGAAAATCAACACGGTCTTACCAGCATTTAGCTATGGCAGTGCAACTCCCAGGAAACCCAGGGAGTTTGTATTTTTTACACTGGGTAGTGGTGCCCAGGGAAGTGATGTGCCTTGCCCTGCCTTCGCTGAATTTGGTGGTTTCTGTGAAGCATGAGGGCTGTTCCTAACCTAGGAGCAGAGTCAAGCCTCAAGTGTGTTCCCTGAGCACTAGAGGGTTCTGGAGAATACTGGTGCCTGCTCTGCCTGTGTTACAGGAAGGCTCCAGTGCAGGTCCCAGGGCTGACCGTAGATGCTGTGTGATGCAGACATTGGTGATTGTATTGATAGCTCATTGGAGATACAAATTACAGGCATTAATAAAGAATCAGAGGACCTGGGTTTGTAGGGTTCTTTAAATTTAGTTCCAATGAGGGGAAGTAATAAACAAAAAACAATTAATGCCTTTTTCTAATATTCCATGCCCAATATTTGAGTCATTTCTGGGAATGTCAACAGCAACTGCAAAGCCAGTAAGTACTGGTGGTTTTTTGCTCTCATTGGTTTTCTTACTGAATTCCAGGAGTGCTATGCTGGTTGCTCCAAATTTATAGCACTTCGATGTTCAGTTATCATTTTGACCAAAAGAACAACTTTGGTGGACATTTATTGATTCCCTCTTTGGAAGAGATCACAAGCTATAGCTTTTTAAATAAAAAAGGTCTTTGGGTTACCTGGATAACCCTGGCACTGAGGGATAGGTCTCTTACTCTGGTCTCCTATCTAAAATTTTCAATCAGCTCCCACACCCTTAACCTGAAACAAAAATAAAACCTCATTTTAATCACATCTTTTTCTCTTGATTTTCTCTCCCCACCTCCTGACCTTTCCATGTGAAGAGGATCACGCAGAACATTTCAGCTTTTCTTAGGCTAACTTTTGCTCACTTTGAATAGCACTTATATAGGTCAATAGCATCACTTCCCCTTTCGCCCCCCTCCCTGTCACAGAAGAAATACAGGATCTGACCTCTTTAATGTGTCAGCTAGCAGGATGCCTTTTTGTTTGTTTATGGCAAAAGAAGTTTGATATTTAAACAAAACAAAATATTCAAGAGAGAGATTGACTTTATGGTCTCTGCTTCTTTTCCCCTCCATATTTGTACCGTGCCTGAGCAAGGTTCCTTAGTATTTCAATCTAAGTAACAGTGACAGCAGGAGAACTCAGACCACAAATTACACGATTAACAACAACAGATCTACTCTCATTATAAAAAAGGAGGGAAAATACATCCCATATTAATAGTGCATGCTACACCAGAGAAGGGGTTCAAACAGTCCCCATCCCTGGAGGTGTTGAAGAGAAGGGTAGATGTTACACTGGGGGACAGGGTTTAGTAGTGCTGATAGGGCTTGGAAAAGGTTGGACTTGATGATCTTAAAGATCTCTTCCAGATTAAACTGTTCCATGCACAAAACCTCCTGTACACTGTAGGTAAAGTACAGCTTAGTTATTTCATTGCTACAGAAATTTGCCAAAAAGCAAGCCAGTGTCAGAACGCAGTGGGTCACCAGTCCGGTCATGTTCTCATATATTCTTGTTATGGTCACAAGGACACAATAAAGTATGTGTAGGAGGACAGAGGGGAAATGGTATTTGACAGCAAAAAAGTGGTACACATCTTGTGCACTTTCTAAATGTTTCTACAACTACTCTACCTTTACCTTCTCTCTCTTTTTGTGGGGTATTTTGGTTGTTTGGAGGCTTTTTCTGATTATTTCTGAGTCCCCCTCTGTCCTGAGCAGAGTAAGCTCAAAGTTTCAGTAACATTTCAGGCTGGCTGTTTATCCATTGATTCTGTATAACAATTCAGTGAACCCAATCCTGCTCCCATGGAAGTCTAATGAGAGATTGGGTACTGCATTCCCTGGGAACTGGATGAAGCCTCCAACTACTGACTTTGTAAGGCTTCAGCCATGCAAAACCCTGCTGGCACAAGTAACGTAGAAGAGCAAAAATAAAAATTCTGCCTCTGTGAAACGTTTAACCATGGCTCGTTTGTTAGTACAGTAGTCGAGAGGTGAACAAACACCCACTGATTCTGAAAAGTAGGGAAACAGGTATTATTTTGTGGACTGCAATGCCTTGACTAGCTCTGGAAATATTTAGACATAAATCAGTTTTGTCCCAGAATAGAGTCCAAACGAAAGAGTCGTCAGCAAGTGGAACAAAGTCCCGTGTTGTGCGCTAGGAACTACTTGTGGAGATTTGTCACTAGAGGGCACTGCCACATCATCACCGGAAGGCACCAAGGACAAAGGACACGAGTGGCCTGGCTGTTTAACTCGCACACTTTGCACAGGCTTGAGAAGCAAATTGGAATCACGGAAATTATTGGTAATAATTATTAGAAGTATGAGACTTCAACAATCGGACGTGTTATGAAACGGGGCACGGAGCTTTCACGCCATAAAGTTTTAACTCTTTAGGCTGTGGAGCTCATTAAAAAATGTCTGCACTGAGTTAGCAGTTCTCATCCAAACAATTCAAGGAGGCTGTATTTGGGAATCACGCTTCTGAATTAGCACAACAAATAAGGAATAATATGGGGCATAAGGCAAAGGAAACTTACACTTGGGCTGCTTCCTTTTGTATTCAGTGCTGCTCACAGGCACCCTGCCCAAACAAGGTTAGGGGAAGAGCCGAAACTGGGAATCGCAGGGGGAACGGGGGAGAGAAGTAAAAGGGAACTCTGCTTTCTCCCAGAGAAACGCTCCTTGCAACAACCTGTGCTAACTGCCTCACTACATTTATGAAAATAGATGTGCCTTGCTGAAAGGAGGTGCAGAAATATTTAAATGTTTGATGTTTAAGAATTATTTCCTTTAGAAAGCGTTTTCTTTGATGGGTATGCAGTGCTTGTTCCACTTGGTGTTAGAGGATAAATACAAATGAAGGTTTTCTTTCAATGCTTCTGGCTGAGCGAGAGCAGAGAGGTCACTTTTAAGGTGACTAGGTTTTAGTTTGAAAATGGTGAGTCCCCTGTTTCTCAAGAAACTCTGCTTTGTAGTCCATTGCTATGCACCTGAAAACTTCCCACTGACTTCCAGGGGAAATTTGGCTGCTCAGGAATGCGGGATTGGGCTCCAGAATGGCAATCGAATACAGAGAATATAACAATGCGCAGAATTTAACCCTTCAGTAGAGCTAGTCACGTGCTTAAAGCTATTCATGCATTTATTACCCTGCTTCTTACAGAAGACAGCAAGCAATACATTTGTTATAGCAGACAATCAAAAGAAGAAGAAGCAATGAGGAGGTCTGGGTGTCTAGCTTCTTAAGCCTTCATCTAATTCAAATCTGATTTCTGAAACCTCCTGAAACTTGGCATCTCAGTCAGGGTGCAGTGTGACTTCCTTTAAGCAAATAAGAATTCAGCCATATATAATTGCATTTGGAGGGAAACCCATGAGTATAAATCCCCGCTAAATTCCCGCTCTGTGCTCGGAAGTCAGTGAGTTCTTCATTAGTGAAAAGTTACTGCTAAATTTAACTTAAAAACCAGTTTATTGAAATTATTAAAATCGACCTGCTTATGGCATCCGTCAGATGGAATGGTTGCCTACTGAAGCACTCCCAGTTAAACACAGGTGTGATCCTGCTGTGGTGGGGGATTGGGCTAGATGATCTCTTGAGCTCCCTTCTTATCCCTAATGTTCTGTGATTCTGTGAAAACCAGAGGTGCTTCTACCTTGAAAAGCCTCCTGTGTCAGAAAGCAAGAGACATCAACAGAAGTTGCTTCTAAGCCATAGACAAAGTGGGAGCAAAGCAGTGTTAGTGGGTTGCCATGGGGCCAGAACATCTGAACTCTAGATTGCTGTTGAGAAAAACAGCTTTAATCCCAGATATGGTATCTGGGAAGCAGCTGAGAGGGGATTCTGTAGTCCATGGGAAGAGCACCAAGCTCCAGAATATCTTACATAATAGGACTCTTAATTACAGAAGCAATAACAGACCCTTTGGCTATGAAGAAAGTGCAACTGGGGTAATATTAAAAAAATAAGTCAAGTCCCAAGGTTTTGGCAATTGTATGTTTTCCTGTTACGGGTTATGGAAACTTAGCCCTGCGCAGACAAGCCTGGGAAGGGATGAGCGAGCAGAATGCAATGTCTTTCCTAATATAAACAGATTATTTTGCATTATGGCAGATTTAGGAATGTAAAATGTTCACTCTGTAGGTAGTTAAAGGCTTACCATAATTGCTTTACTACTGCTATTGCTGGAGGATTCCCTGTCTCATCCAACTTGTGAACGTTGCTTGGCTTCCAGACTGTATGCAGGGGGCTGCTGGCAATGGAAAGGAGAGCTGAGGACAGATCCTCCACACATGGTGCCACACACAACAAGACATTCCATGTTGTACAACAGTTCATAACTCACTTAATCCAGGCTGAGAACACGCCTTAGAAAAGCACAGAACCCAGAACATGAAAGGGAGCTTTTGCCTCCTCCCTTTCCATGTGAGCGGCTGTTTAGGCAGCACAGGAATATGAGACAGGGAAAAACCAAGCCAGACCAAAGCCAAGAGCAAAACATGACTGGATGTCAGAGGATTTGGAGTTTCACCCGAGACAGTGCTGGCTGAGCACTGAAAATTGAGAAAACTGCCTTTGCCCAGGCCTGTAGCTGAAAATGGATGTCTCAAGCCCACTGACTGAACTCACTCAGGTAGAGCAAATATGTTTCTGGAATAAGAAACCCAATGACAGTCTATTACGTGCAAGTGAAATACTTTGCCATCCAAGGTCAAAACTTGAGCTTCGAACAACCCAAGTATTTTCAGTGCAAAAAACAAACGGCGGTATAGGTTTAATTAAAAATTAATGCGTCAATATAAGATCAACCCAACAGCAGGATCCAAACACTCCCAAAATTTGCACAAGAATTCTAGTTTGGGCTTGCAAGCAGGTCTACATGTTCAAATGGACAGTCAAAGACAACCTGGCTTCTTTTGTCAGGAAACCACTTTCTTAACTCTGCGAGCAGTGCTTCAGAGAGTCTGACGTTTCATATGGCATTTTTTTTAAACAGAGAATTAAAGGGGAAAAAATCCTTAAGCCAATATCTTTAGGGCTTTTATTTTGTTTTTGAAACTTTTCTATTTCTGAAAAAGGCACCAAGTAATCTGTTGATGGGAGAAGGAAAAAATATATTTAAGTAAAGAAAAACATGCTGCTACAGAAAAACTGTGTCAAACTCTATTAATTCCACTTTTCATTGTCTGATATTTCCAGTCACAGTGGGCTTTTTGGTAGACCTCTGAGCTCTGTTTTCTAACAGAGGCATAGCACAGGGCCTGTCAGGAAGAGGCAGCACTCTCATTGTTATACACCTCAAAGAGACAATATAATCCTCATCCCTTCAGAAGGGCCAGGACTGAACCCCAAAACAACAGCCCTGTCTTCCTTTAAAAGGTTGAGCAAAGCTCAGTCAAAGCCTTGTTAGTGCACGCCTATGAATTACTCTCTCATCGAGTGGCCGATCACACTACATTAATATCGTGGGCACATTCTGCTTTGTTAGCAATACTGAATTCCACTGCGGCACTAATGAAGAACCAGTCCTCATGTAAGACATGATATCTCCAGGATGTGTCTATTCTGCTATGAAATTATTTCCTTTTGTCAAGAGTATTATGAGATTACTAACTAGAAAATATTTAAACACAACACAAGGAGGAAAATGTCTGTTTTGGGGATGTTGCATGAACACACAGTAATGTTACTCCAATACAAACAAACGCATCTCGTCAGTATTAGGCATCTGTTCTTGGTGTGTGAGCCAAGGATGCACCGAGCACTTTACAGTGCATCTCTACAGAAGTTGGTTCATTGTCTGTAGAGCTTGGAGTGGGGAGAGGTCGTGGCAGTCCCTGGCTCTATCTGTGGCATTTTGCAAAGTTCACTGAAGTAGTCAGAGTTTACCTGTAGGATCAGGTGAAATCAGATCCTTTCCAGCTCCATATCAAATTTCATAGGTAGCAAAACCAAGAACAACAGGTTCATTTGTATTATAGTGGAAGCACACCATGAGGCTAAGTGTAAGGCTGGGACTCATCACGCAGAGCAGGTGATTGCTGCATAATGCAAGGAAGTTCTTTTTGCCTTTTCTCTCCTCCCCAAACCTGCATCGCAATCCAGTGAAATGGAAGCCAAAAGAAGCAGGAAAAGAAATCAAGTCAGAGGCTGATGTGTTGCAATGAATTAAAACAGAGTGATCCACAAAATACATTTCCTTAAGCTAACTTCTAGCTGAGTCTCAATAATAACTATCTACCAGAATCACAGAACATTAGGGATTTGAAGGGGACCTCGAAAGACCATCTAGAAGGAATCTCTCTCTCTAAGATTGCATGTCCTTCAGTAACATCAGCAGCAGTGAAATAAATTATAAAATCTGTGTGGGGTGAGAAAATGCTGAATCTGACCTGCAACTCTATCTCAGAAAAATATCTACTGTTATTTTAAACTTCCAAGCAGCATGAATTCCACTCTGAATGAAGGTAAGAAGTGTAATGGGTACCAATAAGCACATACAAGTCTAATGCCCCTTGCCTGCCTGATTTTGCACAAAATATTTAAGTTCTTCAAAAAACAAAATTAATTCCAAGACTAATCCAGAGCTTTCCAAAATTATCAGAATTCTTTTCACAGATTTGAAAGGGATTTCAATCTGGTCTGTTAAGTGAGTCGTTAATCATTTTCAGAATAGGAAAGGCTGATTTAGCAGTTAAGGATTTCAGAACGTACACACAGAAACAACTAGGACTTTCTGAAGTCTTCAGCGCTGTTCAAGCTCTGCTGTCATATAGGTCAGCATAACACCTAACACTGAGAGGTTTTTAAATTCTTCCATGATGCTTAAATTTAGTCACATTAATCCTTCAGTATGGGAAAAAAATGACACAGCTCCATACAGAGCCAGTGTACACACCAGTGATGTCATACACTCACCAGTCCTGTTGGGATTATTCCTCGGTGTCCACTTCCACAAAGTCAATAATAAAATATAGGAAACCCAAGATGTGTTGCTCATTGCAGGCTGCCAGCATAGATGCGTTCCTTACTGATCCCATAATACTTGTTACTGTGGATTCCCCATATTCCAAGCCATTTCTTTTTCCTCCGTCATTATTGTATCATTACATGAGGTAAAACACAATAATAATTTTAAATAAGCTTGTGTATTCCACTTCACCAGTGCTGACAGACAAAATGTCACATAGTGCTTCTTTTCTGTTCGGTTACTATTCGCTCTTAGTTGCATAATCCTAACACAAAGTAAAGAGTATTTGAGGGTTTGTTTAAAATGATTGTTTCATTATACTGCTACAAGTGGTGCTGACAGCAAAACCACTTGCTTGCCTGAAATAAAATGAAACATAAAGGATTTCTTTTCTTGCACAAGGGAAACTCTGCGGCTACCTCATTGCGTTTGTTACTTTCACACAAGTAAATCTCATTCCATTTCTACCAACACAACAGCAAACTTTCAGTATTATTGTATACAACCTTTTTACTTTTCATATGTTAGCAAACAGTTCTCTCACCTGGTGATTACTGATTTTATGATGGCTAAATTCTACCTTTAAAGGCAAATTTGTCTTTCTTATCACAGAACACTAGGGATTGGAAGGGACCTCGAAAGATTATTCTTGATAATAGTCTACAGGAATCCAACAGGCAGAAGTTAGTGGTAGCTTTTCCAGACAGAGATGAGCTTGAGAAGTCAGCCATTTCTTAAAGGAAAATCATAGCAATAACAAGAAGCACAGTTATAATTAAAGAAAGAAACATACTCAGCTATTTATGGATTAGAGAGAACCTTTACTTCAGTGGTTGCCCTACTTGGCAACATTAAAATAAATATTTTCTCCTGTGAAGGAGAAACTCTCAGCCCTGGCTAATCCCTGAGGATGCTAATCTCAGCTTCTGCCACCACACCAGTCAAACAGGAAGAGATCAACATACTGCAATGAAAGGGCCAGTAAGTAAGTAATTTTTAAGATGTCATGCATGCAGACCCAGCTGCTCAGCCATTATGGTTGTTAGTATTTGGCCCTTTGCCACCAACTGACAGCCAAGCAGAAAATGAACCATAAGGGTTAAATCACATCTACTTACAGACCAGACTTGCTGGCCCAAGTCATACTGCAATGGTGGCCAAAAAAAGCAAGAGCACAGGGAATTAGTCTTTGACTGTAACACTTGCAGTAGGAAAACAGCGAGCTGATCATGAGGTAGCTCCTCTTAACGAGGTGTCCAATAAATTGCTCATGAAAGTCAGAATAGTTCTTCTGCAGTACCACATTCCTGTCAGATACTTGATAGTGTGGGGAGGAGGGTAATTTTTTTATTAGAAGTATGTGCTGCATAGCTCCCTCTTTGCCTAATAACCAGTCTTTTTGTCTCAAAAGTCAATTTTTGCAAAGCGAGCACAGTTTTGACAAAGATAGGACTTGGCCTACTGATAACAGAAATATACATAGATGTATCACCTTCTCCACAGGTTGTTTGGGTTTTTTTGTCTTATTTGCTAATCAGTTAAATTTTTATTTTTGACACTTGAAAACCTGAACAAAATACTTCAAGGGGGTAAAGATCACCTGAAGAGCTTTCCAGCTCCAGATTAGATAGCCGTGAACTTTGGTGCCATAGAAAATGCCATGGACATGTCAGGAGAGCAGGAAACTTTAGTGACTCTGTAACTGATTTCTATTACTGTACTCAGGAGCCCATCAGAACTAGTAAAAAATAATGGGTTCTTACTCTCTGTGAGAGAGCATCTGATCAGCCAGATCTTATCCCATGCACACTATTATAAATATAGTATTTTAAACTGCCTACCACTCCTGCAGATTCAGAACAGCATCCAGAGCACTTCTATGAATCCATGTGAAACAAACCCAAATATACATTCAACCCCCCAAATGAATTCCATTGGTTCAGGATTACAGGAAAATGATGTTTTTTGACCAGCCTCCTCTACTTTTCAAGATATCAATTACATAAGACTATTAAATAGATAAAGAATGTTCAGTTCACAATCACAGTCCCAGGTTACAATGGAAGGAGTAGTAATACAGACATCTGATATCAAGCTAACAAGAAGATGTGCTCTTGTGCTTACACATCCCATTCATCACTTATTGAAGAACACTCACAGGAGATCACATCAGCTTCTCATTAACATCAGGAAGCACCAAGCTCTCTGCACCTCACCTCTCCTCTCTCTCTGCCATACAGCAAGGCAAACAGGCACGATGCAAACTTATTGTTACTTTTTAAAGCTGAGCAGCAAGTCACTGCCATGTGGCTAAGAAATGGGTATGACTTAATGCTACAATAATTGGGAACCCCATAAATGAGGCAAGCTGCTTCTTTCTCTACACAGCTAGGTCTGCTTTCTCACCTGAAGGGGTATTGCTGGGACAGAAGAGAGGATCTTTTCTTTTTATCCCAATTTGAGGAGAACTGTTTCTTCCAGTGACCACAGTCAGTCAGGTGACATCTTTCTTGCATAAAGAGAGTCCATCAGGACTGTGGGAACCAGTGAAATGAGAAAAGCTACAGAGTGGTCAGTGAAAAACACTGCAATGCCTCTGCTGTACTAACAGCCAATTATGTCAAGGAGCAGTAAGGATGAAGAGAACCTAAAAGACCAAGGAGAAAGACCTAGGGAGGCTTGGTTGAAGGAATATACATAGTCATACTAAAACACAGTTCAGGAAAACATAATTCGATGTTCAAAAGTAGATGCAGTAACAGCAAATATGAAGTGCTATTACTGTAATTGTAAATTAATGTCCTTTAAAATATCTAAAACTTGATAGTCCTAAATAATTCAGAGAATGGAATATAAATATGTCTTAATTGTAATGTTAGGAATATTTTTGTGACCATAAAGATGCGACGGATACTAGCAAATTAAAATCTACAATATTCAGTTTGCTGAAAAACCTGTTTCCTAAGTATCCACAGAATCCAGAATCACTGAGACATACGAGAGAAATATGTGCAAGAAACAGAAGTACATTTAATCCTCACGTCTGTGACAGGCAGAGATTGTGAGAGGAATGCTCTTATAAATAAAAGGGACCCATGTTGTTAAGCTTCTCTCCTCACTCCAGGCCAGGTAAATCTCACAAGAGAAATGTGTGTGCTCTGAAAGTGCTGGAGATTATATGAAGAGCCAGAGAAAAAGAAAAAGCTACGCTGACCCAAAAAGACACAGAGACGGCAAACAGCGCTAACGTTGCTGTGGCTGCAGAGCCAAAGGCAGCTTGTCTTCTCTCATTATAACCGAGTGGGATCAGTTCATATAAACTTGGGATGTTCACATACAAAGAGGTTATTGCATGACCTCTGATTCATGGTAACTGCCTGTGCATGTGCTCTAAGCTTGCAGCTCAGGTAACTGGAATTAGATAATTCCTCTCTTCCATTTGGAGCACAGGGCTAAGCCAACACGAATTACATCGCGTTTTTCAACAGCTAATAGCATGCATCTGAGATCGTGGTAGGTCAGTTGATGCGCAGGATATGTTTACCACATAGAAGCTTTCACCTGTGTTTATGTTTTGTGCTCCTCTTTAATACCAACTTGATATTTCTTTTATCTGCATCTTTACACATGTTACAAAGGAGGCCTTGCCACACATACTGGGAAAGAATTAGCATGGCTGGTTGATGCTAGAACATTTTTTCTAGCTATAGCGCAGATGCAAGACAAGATACCACTTCTCCCTCAAACCTTGCCTTTTTAACAAAGGAAAATGACTATGTGTGCAGGCTGTGCTCTCATCATCCAGGCTTCTCCCTGGTTATGCTTGGCTCTGCTTCACTTCAATTCTGTGTTTGCATTCTGCACTCACTGGGTTGATCAAACTTCAGCTAACCATGCCAGACTATTTCTCCACTTCTCATCAACCTCTTCTAAACCACCAAGAAAGACACTTCAATGCTGCTTTAAATCAGACTGATTCCCCATGCCAATTATACAGCACACTGATGGCAACCACCTGCCAATGCTGAGTCTTTGGGTTGGTATCTGACAGACACTGGATGTGAGCAGCTATGCTGTGCTCCAGCTCGGGAGATAGATTCTATCAGCAGGACTCTGTCATCACTTAGTTTCATTAGCTCTGAATCATCAGAATAATATTGCTCCTCAAAGCAATTTCTAAAAACAGAAGCTCAAAATTTAAGAATATTCTCCACAGGCTGATGCTATCACTCAAATTTAACTTCGTGATCTTTTCCATTGGAAATCTGAACGTACTTTGTAAATCTGGGGAAACTGAGACAAGAAATAATGAATCTGTCTCATCAATGTTGCACAGGACAGCAGAAAATCCAGAAACAGAAAGCACAAATCTTGCACTTTCACATTCAGAGTTATTCTCTGTCAGGTTCTACCTATATATGAGCAAAATTAATAATTCAGATTAACTGCAGCTCAGCTGCATGTGGCCCTAAATAAATAAATTGCCCATAGAGAAGAAGCTTGGACAGTTACAAATGCATCCATTTATTTTTCCTTCCTAGAATAATCTATGATTTTGACTTGCAACTCTTTCCTTCCAAATTTCTATACTAAAGAAATACTAAAAACTATTCTCTTCTGACTTCTCTGTATTATAAAGAAAAACTTTCATCATACCATAACTTACAGTTAAATCTAGGAAGACAGAAGCCAATAAATTCACTCATCTTTTAGTTCTTTATAGTTTGTGGGCAAATGCACGCAATTGTGTTACAACGCATTCATTGAATAGAAAATGTTGCTTGAAAACACCTTAAATTCACCAAACTTGAGGGTGTTGGTGAGCTATTGTGATAAAAAATTAACATGTTTGGGAAAGTCTAATTTGCATTACACAGTGCCTGTAATCAAATTACCTCTAAATGTTATGCCATGTCACACTGTGTTTGAGATGTTGCTGTCAGAAACGCATACATACGCTTTGCAGTTTGACTCATCCTGGCTTCCTTTTAAGTGATCATGTATGCCTCTGAGCCATTTCAGCCAAACGGTGGTAAAATACAGAGGTTGGCAATTCAATTTCATTCAACCCTTCAAGAAGGAAAGAGCAGATAAGCTTTGCTTGTTCATGTCAGTGATAATATTCAGTGCAGCCTAAATCTAATTCAATAGGTTTGCTCGCACTCTCTTGCCACATTGTCATTGCCAAACCCTATCCCCTGCCACCCCCTCCCCGCTGCAGTTGTGGCAAAACTTTCTGAAGCGCTTAACCCACGGCCACGGCCACCTCCCTGGGGGATGGTGCAGCAGTCTCAAACCAGCCGTGGGTTTTGTGCCTGAGGACAGGCTGGGCCAGCTCAGGTGGTGGCTGCCGGACACTGTCTCTGCTGACCTCATTGCAGCCACAGATGTTTACTGCACTTTGGGCGATCTGCAGAGAGCAGAGCAGTAAAGTAGGCCAGCTTGCGGGAAGGCTGTTACCCACAATTCATGGAAGAACGCCGGATAGTTCCCACTAGGTTGTGGTCGGCTAGGAAACGGCAACTTATTAATCTTGTGTCAGAGGGCCAGCTGCAAGCCTGGCAGTTACCATATTTCACCACCAACTCCATGTCTGGACAGCCATTGTCTTTTTTTATGAAAAACTCCACAAATCAGCTGCTTTTTTCCCCCCTCTACGTGCAGAAACGGAGCTCAGGGGCTGAGGTGGCCCTGGCGCATCATCCGCACGGCAGTCAGGTTTGCTAATTCAGAGCGACCGCTTAGTTTCCAACTTTAATGATATTCCCTCAGCATATCACTATGGTTGCCTGGCGACCGGATTTGAGCTAGGCCTCTCATTTGATTCCCACACATCAGACCCTGAAAAGCACTTTTTTTCCTCCCTCTGCTTTTGATTCTGGCTCCTCTGAAACCCTTCCCCCTGCGGTGTCGGTATGGGTGGGCAGCGCGGTGGCAGAACAAGGCCAGGGGTGACGGGAGGCCTGGAGGCTCCTGGTCACACATCAAGGCCTGGAAACAAAGCCGCCAGGAGCCCTTCCTGACAAACACAAATTCCCTTCAGAAAAAGCAAATTTGGTCTTCCCTTCATAGCGTGGGTGTCATTTTAAGACTTTCCTGAGACACTTTACTAAATCTGAGGCTTTCCATTGTTTTATCGGGCCGTTTCTCACAAAAAGCTTCCTATTATCAACAAGTTGCTATTGGAGTAAGCAAACAGCTTGTGAAGGCCTGAAATAATCTAATAAGCAACAGGCTTGCATGCTTTATGTACCCACATCTTTATAGGACACAAACTTTGGATAAATAATTTTCTACTTTGGTTTGCTCGGTTCAAATTGGAGCGCCCTTTTAAAATACATGTTTTTGCTTGGCTCCACACCCTTCTCCCAGCCATATACACAAACCCACTCTACAAAGTGCAGTATAGCCATAAATACATTTTTCATAAGCTGTTCTAGCCCAAAGAAAAGGATTTTCAAAACATCCTGTTTCCTACTGCAACTACAGGTCTCCTCAGTAAGATGGGTACAAGGGCTACATTGACTTTCTTATTCTTCTCTTGGCTCCAAGTGAAAGTCTTCACAAAGTTAAAGGATTGACTTCACTGGAAGCCAGATCAGCTTACACCAGCTTAAGGTTTAGTCCTGAATCTTTAATGTGCTCTAGCAAAAAAGAAATGTCATTAGCTCTAACAAATATTTGTTAAAGAGTTCTACAACCAACATGCAAAATTTTCATTAATGAAAAATTATAATTGTAAAATAACATAAATTAGATGGGAAGAGAAGAATCTTCACTAAATACACATGCAATACATAATATAAATAATTTTAAATATTACCTCTGAGGAAAATGCACTTGGCTGAGTAATTTACTAAAGGTTCAATAAGGGTACCACAGAAACAGTTCAAATACAATGTTTTGCTTCTTGTTTGCGTGGATTTCAGATGATTTCCTTTACAGATTGTTATTGGATATGAAAATTCTTAGTTATTTGTCCTTAACTAGACAAATATTTGTCTATAACTAGACAGTTATTTGTCCTCTTAGTGCTGACAACAGACTCACTAAAATTAACAGTAGTGCATCAACACCAGGAACAGATCAAATTGTGTTAGTCTACACAGTGCCCAAAGTGACTCTGCTTTGTACTGATTGCAGTCCTATGTTTAGTGATCATCAAAAATCAACTAATGAAGTTATTAGTTACAGGAGAACTTGTGCCCATTATTTTAAAAAGAAGTTTGTATCCCTCACGCTTGAAGAAAATATGAATTGTTCAAAAAACCCAGACAACTGAGAGACCATTACAGTTAGAGGCTTTGATTTTGAGATTTCCTCATTTTTCTTAAAGCTTCCATGCTGCAGGGAGTGACTTACAGTTTCTCTGTATACTATGTGGCAGTCTTGACTACCTTTGATGGGAGACATTAAGCTTTACCTTGTAGCTATCACAACCAAGGGTAAGAGTGCATTGGGCACAGACTGTCCAGACAATGATGACCTTGGACTAGAGAACTTTGTAATATTCAGCACTATTTGAGTATTATATGGTAAAATTAAAAAAAAATATGTATTATAATGATCATATGAAACCATGGTAGTCTACAGGGCAGCAATTTGTGTGATTTCAGAGTGTGAGGTTTTTCTTTCTCCTCATCTGGTCACCAACTTACTGGCAACACAATCTCACTGCAATGTATGAAGGACCTTTCAAATGATTGTCTCACAAGGGGATGTAATTCTGTAGTCCAGGCTGAAGACCAAAGCAGAGTATGTTGCTGGGCATAACCTTCTCTCCACCACAGCAGTAGAAGCATCTGTACCCCTATTCACCTTATCCTAGGCTTCCCAGTCCTGGTGGAATAGAGAGTTGTTATCTCCTACAGCCCACATCACGTCACACCTCACATGTTTGGCACTACCTGTTACAATAGTATGTTGTGCCATTCATTGCTTGTAACATGCTCATTTGAAGTTCTCAGCTGAGGAGAAGTTCTGTTCTGGAAATAGGACTTACATTTGGAAGTAGTCACATCTTAAAAAATTCTGTTGAGAAAAAAGGTTGCCAACTAGAAGATGCAGAGTATAGGTTACTAGCCATGCCAGGAAGTCTCAAAAGCTACTAAAGTGTTTGCACTGTGTCTCACTGATTTTCCAAACAGTTGTAGACATATGAAACAAAGAGTTTAGTTCATTGGAAATGCAATTTTCAAAATGTTAGTGTATTGAGATGCTTCAAAGGACATCTAGGCTACTCTAGCTCTAACTAGGTGTAGCACTTTATGAAGTGTGTGCTCACGTAACAACAGAGTGAACTTAGATGTGCGGTTCCCATTACTAACTGTAAATACCCTTGTTGGGAGAACAGATGTCTCATTTGGTGTTAGAGATAAAAGTAGCACTTCTAACCTTTTCTCTCTCTCCCTGACCTGGAGCAGCTACTGGATCCCTAACCTTTACCCAGCAACAACTAAAATTTCAGGAGTCTTTTAAAAGACTTCTTTAATTTTTTTTTTTAATCAATCATTTGAAATAGCTGTTATCACTGAAAATCTACTACCTGCTGCAATGTTTCTCACTTACTTATTAAGTTGTTAAGGAAGCTGTTTCGTACAGTACAATCCTGACATGTTAAAAAAGAATGTTTTCAGATTAGTGTTCAAGCTTCATTTTTCTTTTTGCTGAAAGTTTTAATTAATACATTAAACACATTGTAGCTGTGCAGATGGGTAAAGGAGATATCTATTTATACATTCTATTGATTCAGTTATTCTAACGTTCCACAGCGTTATGCCATACGTGCAACAAGAACAGGGTGCCCTTTGAGAATTTCTGCCATGTTGTTGAGTCTAAATTGAAATACACACACACACACACACACAAAATCCCATTTGCAATAATGGGATGTATACTGCAGGAAATTACCTTCCCCCACCCACTGCAAGTATTTTCAAGAAAGAAAGGTAAATGTTCAATACTGCTTAGCTGCCGGAAGGCAGATTCTTGGTGCACTCTGGAAGTGGGATTGCCCTGTAGTTAATAGCACATCCTTCCAGCTCTAGGCAGAGCGCAAAAAGAACCAAATTTGCCAGATTAGCTGAAGTCTCTGTGCTCTTCTATTGCAAGGAACCAAGACATTAGCATCACTTGTTTATTTGTGGATTCTTTTGTTCTTTTGCTATAGCACACTGTAGTTCTGGCTTTGGGTTTTCAATGCAGGTTAGAAGTTTGGTATGGGACTGTGATAACAGATGCTGGATTTGTCTTGTCTGCTATTTAATTGTGTGGTTCCCAGTGAATACTGAAGACTGAACTTGAGAACCTGGGGAAGTTTTTATCGTTTCTGTGATCCTAAATGAAAGTGGTGAAGATAGCCACAGTCAAAGTGGGTGAGAGACTTCATGAGTATGCAGAATTATTACTTTCATTCACTATCCATGGAAACTTTTAGATGTCTAAAATCCTTCTTAACTATGAAAAAGACTATTATTTAATTATAGCAAAAATGTAATGAGATATGTAATAGAAATATGGACACCAGTGCTGCCTGGGGGGTTGTGGAGTCTCCTTCTCTGGAGATGTTTAAAACCCTCCTGGATGTGTTCCTGTGTGACTTGGTCTAAGGTGGTCCTGCTCTGGCAGGTGGATTAGACTAGATGGTCTTTAGAGGTCCCTTCCAGTCCCTGAAGTTCTGTGACTCACAGTTTCACCCTCAAAAATAAAGAAAAAGTAGTTCTGTTCATACTATCTACATATAAGTATGTGGTGCTATTCATGGTATATTTAGAGTCCCAGAGTTTAGAAAAACATCTGTGTTGATTGCAGGACAGAAAATAAAACTGACCAACTACAGAAGGGGATAGCATACCCAGCATCAAACACTCGAAGGGAAAGGACTGGAAAAACTAGTACATCGCCTTTCTCACATCAGAATTCTTGTGTTTTAGTAAACAAGACAGGTTAAGAAACCCTTTGTCTAAAACACGACTTTGATGTGATTAATTTTAGGTCACAGAAAGTTTGGCCCAGTTTCCAGTGATTTGGGATCCAACCAATAACGAATCAGAAGCAGAACCGAGAATAGATCTAAGGAGTTCTGACTCACAAACCACCTCTTTCTCAAAACACCCACTCCCTCCCAATCAGACAGACGTCCCTTGTTTCTAAATAAATGCATTTAGTTACAAAATGGTTTTATTTATTTTTAGCAAAAAATTGCTCATAGTGACAAAATCGTCCATTCAATTACTGACAAAATACATTCTGTTGCATAAGATTTGCACTTGTGCATAACAGTGCCATTCTTATCATAATTAGTGTACAGGTTCAAATTATAAGACATCTAGAGATGGTGATGTGTCACTGTCTGAACACCCCCATCTCTTCTACAAGTTTTTTCACTCTTAGAATGTGGTAGTATATCTAAATACTGTCAAAAGTCACACACAACAAATTGCATTCATATTACTTCAAAATACAAAAAAACAGTTGGCCACATCAGGCCTTTATAACTCTGTCAGCATCGTGTGGTAGAACCAGCTGAGATAGTCAACTATATCCCTAAGCTGAAAGAGCTTGAGCTTTTAGTTCAGACCGGGTCTTATACATCTGGAGTACAGCGCTCCCAGGTATCAGCTCTGCTATTGCCAACCTTCAACAGAACATCTGCATAGCGCAAGCAAGTAAAGAATAAATCCTGAAATGGTTCCTATTCCTTACATCACCACAGATATCAAGTGAGAAATCTTTCATCCGCATGCATTGTTAAATTAAGATCTGTGAGTGATGCACAGAATTAAAATGAAGATAAAATTATCTCACTGTGATTTAATTATCTCAATTATCTGAGTGGAATAGTGCACTGGCTGCAAAACCACCTCTGAAGAACAAGCCACTGCATAAAGTGTGAAAAGAAACTAATCCCAAGGATAAAAGACACTGCAATTTTCTATACTCCACTCCTGCCTTTGCACTTGTACCTTCTAGAATCAGAAATAATCTATTTTACCTTGGCAAAACCTAATGCTCTGTCCTAGACAGTACACTTGTATTTAAAGCTAAACCTTACTGCCATAGAATCCCATGGAAAAAAATATCATTTCCTAACTGACAGTCACAAAAGCATTTGGAGTGCCTGGGAAAATCTTGAATGAATTTCCAAACACACAGGAAATCTCCACACTGCCATTTCTGCTGTCTCACTGCTCTTTTCTGAAATGTTTCCAAAAGCAAACTATCTTCATACTGCACAGAGGATCTGAAAACTTGTTTAATGCTCACAAAAGAGCCCCACACACAATTTTCCCTCTTTCTTTTTGTTGCAAGCATTGAGCCACAGTGGAAAAAATATTACTTGCCCCAAATCTGTGCCAGAGCGTGGCCAGTGCCAGCATCTTGTCCTGCATATTATCCATTAAACTGTCCCTTTCCCTGGCATTAGAGGATGGGAACGTGCTCTTGGTAAAAATCTTCCTAGCTCAGGGTGAACACACAGATAAGCAAAGACTTCTTTGTTACCATGTCAGGTACATTAGAGGAACTCAGGATAGATTTGAAAATGAAGGTGGGAGGCAATTTCTGTTACCAGCAAAAGCTAAAATGATCCACTAGGCCTGTGGACATTTTCTGATTTAACATGTTTTCCTGTAAGCAACAGGATTTCAAAGCCTGCTATAATTCTTAGTGACTTCTCTGTCATTGTATGAATGTGAATGAATGCTAAAAATAATACACATTCGATACTGTGGCTACCCCAGTACAGATTTCATTCAGCCTGGGTTTGCGTGTAATTCGTGTTACGCCTTCACAGCACCGACACTCAGAGCAACTGCAACAATGGTCTATTTTTGTGTAGTGTGGATCTAGAATGCAGATTAAATGTATTTAACGTACAGCCTAGTTTTGATCTCCTCAGACAAAGAGTTACCCTAAGTCAATGAAATTTCATCTGACATGTTCAGGACTAGGCCCAAAACATTTAATTACAAAAGGAAGACAAGCCATGGAGCAGTGCCAGAATCTAGCCACGGACAGTTGAGGTTTCCCAGTAAAGGTATTTTACCACCAAAGAAAAACAGTAACATTTTCAAGATAAACTGTAAATTAACAAAAAGCTTGAGCCAAGGTATTTCTAAGGCAAGTTTATCCTTCATGCCAAAATCCATCTCAGTTGTCTGATCTCCTTGACAGCTTTGGTTAAAACCAAACCGTAAGCGAAAGCTTTCTGTCTGTTATATGGGAACCAATTTAATCTGGAAGAGACTAGGAAACAATGTGTAGTAGGATAACACTCTTCTTCTAATTACACAGAACTGAATTTACAATCACCTCTTACACAATATGTACATGGTCACAGAGAGGCTGGCAGCGCATCAACCAGACAAAATCCCTAAATGAGCAGAGGTTGTTACATGCAGGAAAGAGAGTTCCTGCCCACTATGTGCCTGGGAGAACGTATGCTTCCATTGGAAACAGAAGAGGAGGAAGGGGAGAAGGATGTTATGTGGGTAGAGGTGGCCCTAGGTCACTGTGCAGCAGGCAGATCTGCACAGAGTGTGCAGGGCAGGATTTGGTCAAGGCAGAGCACACAGCCAGTGGAGAGGCTACTTCATGTATCCTCATAACTAGGTTCCTTGGTAGGACTTCAGGAGCTACTACTGTAGTCCCAAAAGGATTACCTCTATTCTGTGAGCTTCACCTCGCAGATAACATGTTACCAGATGAGCTAGCAAAAGTATCACCAACACAGATACTGGGGGAGGACCACTCAGGTCTCACTATAGAGTCTGTGGGACAATGTACAAGCCGTTACCAGAAAGAAGCTTAGTGGCACGAGGCAATAATGCTTACGGTCAGCATCTCATCCCAACCTGCCATCAGCTTGATGCATGGTAGGAGATGCGCACTCAGGAAGGAACATCTTTGTCAGTGAAACAATTAAATACTCTCCTATGGAAGTTCTGAGATATTTAAGAATTTGGGGGATTGCATTTCTTGTGAGGAGATGAGACAGGAGGGTGTCAGCAAATACATTATATATGAACAGTAGCTTTAGGGAGCTTGCTGTAGCTCACAAAGACACCAAGCAGACTTTGAACTAACAGTGTCCCCCATTGTGGGACAATGCAAGGAAGTGCCTTGAAAGGGAGACAAACCCACCATGAGACTGTTCTGAGCCAAATGCCTAACTGCTGTAACATGAATGTACAGGGCAAACTCAACAACAGAGCTTCATACCTTAAGAGGCAGAGCATAGGTGGTGGGTCCACACAGGGTAGCACTGAGGTATTGACTTCTTAGGAATATAAGCAGTTCCATTTTAAGTTTACATGCTTGATCGAAATGAGACCAAAACTCTAACTATCTTCAATAGACCAAACCAAAAAATACAAAGCGGGCCACAAATGTATTTGTGGTTGCAATTTTAATTGTAGAAAGTCACTGCACGCAGAAGTTCAGAAGATAAGAGTTTGAAGCTGCTATGCTCCATCGGCTGAGAGAAGCAATTACGTTTATAAAAAGGAATTATCTAGCTTATTAAAACTTTGCAAAGTTCTGTTGTCTGTGGGTCATCTGACTGGTACTCAGTAAATAGTACTGAGCGGTTTTATTCCCGCTTTGTAAATAAGGAATGAATAAGAACTTACTATGAAGTGCCAGCTTAATTTTAAGGGACATTACTAGAGGCCTCATAAGTCTGTGAGGATTTGCCAGCTGGAGTCTTGTACAACCGTTTCAGCAGCAGTCATATTCTAAACCTTTTTGTCTATGTTTAACACATGTGAAGTACAGATTCACCATGTACACTGCAGTCGCAGTCAATGGGAGTCCTATCACCGATTTAAAGAGAAACAAGACAGGAGAGACAAATATCTCTTTGGTACTGTTAAAATGATAACAGAAAACAGAATATGAAAAAAATCCTTAAAATATTTGATAGCTTGGTTAATGCTATTTGTGCTTATGGTTATCAGTCTTCAGAAAACAGATCCCAGAATGACCTCTGGAAGAACAAATTCTCTGTACACTAAGATAAAAAAAGACATTTTTCTTGGTCTTTTAAACAATCAAAATGGAACTACTCAAAACACACTTTGTTTTATGCACAGGAATATTAAAAGTGAATACTTGCACATTCCGTCTGTCTTTTAAAGTAAACATCAATTTCAAAAAACTGCCTAAATTCCCTGGGCTAACAGAGCCACAGGTTTGTGCTGTGAGGCTGCCCTGATTTACAAGGACGGGAAGCGTGGTCCGCAGTGCTGTCCCTAATCCATGTAAGTATTTCTACAGCCTCCATCTCAGAAGGCTGTGTGTGCACCAAGCATCAATCCCCCAGTTTGTCTGGGTTACTTCCAAACGTCGAGAGCACAAACAACCCTGCACTGTCCGGGCAGTGCAGACCCCGCACTGTGACAATGTGCTCTTGTCACAGAAGCTGCCACAGACCCTTAACTTCGCAGCCGTGCACTAACAGGTCTGTATGTAATGTGGCTTGTTCCCTTGGCTGTCCCCAGGCAGCTCTACCTCGGCGTGCCGATGTACTGATGTAAGCATCTGAAATGAGCTTGCTCAGGAGTGCCTAGATTAGCTGTGTTGCCAGGCTCTAGCCACTCTAACCCCCTTTTCCACTTCAGTGGGCTGAGCTTTTGACACTCTGAAAAGCACCATCTAAAATTAATTAAAGCTCCTTATTTTGTACCAAATCTCACCACTACCAACTTTGTTTATTATGTTTTATGCAGGGTGGGGGGGTGCTAGTCAGAAAGGTGTTCTGGGCTGTGCTACTGAAACTCATGGATGAGGAGTAATTCGCAGGGTAAACAGGATGTGAATGGTGCTTCCACAAATCGCAGGTTTTGCACAGATTACTGGACTCCTCTGGTGGAATCTGCATGTTACACTGCAAGGCAAGACAAACTTTCTGGAAGGAAGATTTATTACATGATTTTTACTACTGCATACAGCGTTGCAAAGTTTTACTTTGGGCACGTGCCAAATGAATTTTTACAACAATTTGCTAAGAACTGCCACAAAATAGTTGAACACATGTATGATCAAGCCACCTATTTTCCAGCTGTTTGCTACAGCTGATTTATGAAGATTTTTTTTAACAGCTGGAGGCTAATATTTTCTTTTAGTCTCTTTTTTTGAAAGATCTCTTGCCCATCTGATAAAAACAATCAAGAATTCTAAATATACTTTTACTGCGTGTTTGAACTGTCACCTACAAGATAGCGCAACGCAACCACGTACATTTGTGCATAGAAAATTTCACTACATGGCTTCTCATTGTGAAGGAGATCACAACAGTGAACTAATCCAGCACATGAAGGGTTCTTCAACACTTCATATTTGGCAAACACTAAATTTCTGAACTATCCACCAAAATGTAAATAGGACACTTGATATTCAAACTAACAGCAGGTTGTCCCATGCAAAATAGTGGTTTTTTAAATGTTAGGCATTAATTGTACAGCACTCAGCACTTCCAGTTTGGTAGATTGAAATATGATGTTGACAAACACGGAGCAGCAAAAAATGTAACACAATAGGTGCAAAGTAAAATGCTATAAAAGCAACAGTTAGAAGCAAACACCGCGTTCTGAGCACAGGGCATGAAACCTAATGTAGCTGCTGTATTCATGATCCAGTGAGCTCAGAGGATGCCCAGCTAGTCAAAACAATTAGTCTGACACATCATTACTCACACTGGAACAGCTTCACTTTACATTACTTTAGACAGGGCAGTAGCATAATAGGCTCTTCAGAGTTTTACAGAGAAAAAAAATCTCTTGGATTCAAATGCAGTTACAAGTCAGTGAAACCTCCCTTTCCGAACAAAACTAAAAAGAATGGAATTTTTAGATGGGATTTGAATTATACACAGAGATGACTGCAGGAGTATAAACATTAGCAATTGCTGGGGATTTCTGGAATTCGCACTTTTTTTGTAGATCCTGCTTTTTCAGTTGCTCACAGAGTGAACAACGATGTATTCTACTCGAGAAAATCTATCAGAGTCTAGCCCTACACCTAATACATTTTAACTCCTCTGCTCACAATCTCAACTTTAACTCAGCCATGTGGTTATGCCAATTCCTTAACAGAAGCACAAACAGGACAAGGAAAAAAGTCAACAACACTGTACACAGAGATATGTCCTTTTTACGTTCACTTGTGCCAGTAAACATTTTCTTAAGAAAAATTTCCTTCAAGAGGAAGACTAAATATCTCTAAACAAGTAGATCTCATTATGATCTACATTACTTTTACAAACTGAATAGTCTTTCTTGTAAGACTAGAACAGTCTTCTCTGCCTCTAAGCATCCTAACTTACACAAATGTTATGGCACTAGTTTAACTACTTCTCCATTCACAGAATCGCTGAACATTAGGGATTGGAAGGGACTTCAAAAGATCATGCAGTCCAATCCCCCTGCCACAGCAGGATCACCTAGACTAAGTCGCACCGGAACATATCCAGGCAGGTTTTAAACATCTCCAGAAAAGGAGACTCCACAACCTCTCTGGGCAGCCCATTCCAGCGATCTGTCACCCTCACCATGCTGAAGTTCCTCTTCAAACTCCATTCCTCCATTCTTTGATCTGTACCTGTTCTAAGAGACTATAAAATCTTTCCAAATGAGAACAGCACATTTTATGCCCTAACAACAGCGCAAATAATAGTAAAACAAGACACTAAAGAATCAGGCACCAAATGCTACAGTCCCTAAGAAAGTCTCCAGAACACAAACGCTGCTACAAGTTCCCTTTTTAACCAGTAGGAGAGCTGAATCAAGCCAATGACTAACATTCTGCATGTGCTACAGAGTCCTAAGAGGGCTCAGTGGAGATTAACACAAGTTCAAAAGCATTAGCACAGTACAGTCTGAGCCTTTCAATCACATCTCTTGCAAACCCAAGTGATTAAAATAAATAAATCACAAACACCTCTGCATTATTTATCAGGCTCACATCGACTCAACTACCAGCAATGCCCCCCGGTGCTGTGCCACCTCTCTGCTGGGACACCACAACAGCAAATGAAATTGGTGGTGGATCTTCAGTTAAAATGTCTCTTTGCTCTCTCTTTTATCACAATTAGTTTTAGTCTGGAAAGGTTTGTATCCAAGCGTGCTGCCTCATACACACACTCTCACAAGCTGCAATGCCAATACAATGGAGGGGCAAGCCCAGGTCCGGAATAGGTGGCCACCAGTTTTGTGAGTTGGTATTGCTGCTGCAGAAAAAGGTACGTGTGCAAATTGCTTTGACAAAAAACTCTCACAGTGGATGAAATCTTCAACACTTCCCCAAGAGCTGTGCTGACTAGTTTCTTGGATACACGTTTTATGCAATACAAGACACATTCTCTGATCCTTAAATTGTCACTCCACAGTTGCTTTCAGAAAAATGCAACTGTTTAAGTCCAGTATTTATTTCTCTGGAAGTTTGTGCTGATAAAAGTTAATCTACAGAGGCATTTGTGAACTCTGAATATAAAGTGGGAGCAAAACAAACTTGAAAAACTGATCTAGCAATGCCACTTGGCTGTTTGAGTCCACTTTCCTGAAGTAGTAACAAAATCACTTACATAAATCAGTCAAGATTCATTAAAAATATATATATGAAACTCTTTTCCCCACAGCAAAAGATTCTTCTCATTATGAGAAGCTTTTCAGGCTATACCTGACCAGTCACAGCCAATTCTTTTATTTCTTCTCACGTCAGCACTAGTTCTAAACTACACCTCAGTTTTGCTTAACTTTCTGTCCTGGACTTGACTTTCCCAAAAGATTTTATCTGCTCTCCCCAGAGAAATGCAGGTCCTTAGGGTCCCTCTATCTCTGTGGTTAAAATAAAACAAGCCCAAGAGGTCTCAAACCAAAACACCACTAAAGAAGACCCCCTCTGAACAGTCAGTTATACACATCGTTGCCAAGCTAGCGTTACTATGTTGAGAATTTCTTTGTGTCAAGCAAAATAAAAATCTCAGCTTACCAGTAACTTGCTCTTTTTTTATACTCCACTCATCAGTGACCATCTATCACTCTGTGTTTCTACCTTTCAATATACAAAGGCTTGAGCATATGAGCTGTATCTGTAAAGCAGCCTCTACCTGTAACTGATCTGTTTATAAATCTCCCATTGTTTGTTACATTCTACTCACATTTTGCTCCCCACACTCACACGGAGTAGCAGATATAAGTACATAAACAAAAGCAAAACATCATCAGAGCTTGTTCTCTTTTCTTGTCAGAATGGAATCAACAAAGGAATAATCCCTTGTTGAGTTTTCTCTCTTTCTTGCTCTCTCTTTTCCCCTTCTTGAAAGCCTATGACCATTTGCTTCCCTTGTTTTCCTAAACAAGTCTTTGAAAAACACCAATTCATCCCGCAGGCTTTAGGAAGTTTACTGATCCTATCGGCTTAATAGCACACTGCTACACTCAAAAGAAGGCACTAGTGCTCTTGACTATTATGTCCCTTTTTAAAGCATGGCAAAGACATCAGGCACTCCAGCACTTCCTTAGTGGTGTATGACAAATTAAACAAGATAGTCGAGAATTACTGGGACCAGCTACTATTTTGTCACCGCAGCTTTACAATTCACTTATTTATTTGCATCACCAGAAAGAAGTGATTGCTCAGCATCCAACTGGGCCCTCAGTTGTGCTGTTCACAGGGAAATCCTTTCAAAGCTAGTACAAAGATCAAGAGTTAACAGTTCCAGTTCTGCTCCACTCACAGATGCTGAAAGTCACTTATTTCAGGAGATTTTGGCCCTTTGAGAGTAAGCACATCATAGCAAAATCTCTTAAGTCTCAAGGACCTAGCCTCTGCACTTTGGGTTGTATAAGTAGGTTTCTCCTGCAAATGACGATGAATGGTTTTGTCTGCATTTATTGAAGGGATCAAAATTGCTAATAGCAAAAACATAACAGTTGTGCCAACTCCTTCCCTCCAGAATTTTCGGGTGGATATTAGCGGCCTTAGTTTGTGTCTTCCTGCCTAAATCCTCCAATGAAGGATAAGATGGGCTGTTACTGTCTGAGACAACACAGAAGATGCAGGAGGACAGATACCGTATTTCAACCCTTCCTACGTATAAGAAATTTGACAAATCATTGTTTACAGTAAGACCAGTTCAATGGCTGAGTTTTCTTAAACCTAGTCTAATGTGTTCATTAGTCATACGTTCAGAATCACAGACATCAGGGATGGGAAGGGACCTCTAAAGATCATCTAGTCCAATCCCCCTGCCAGAGCAGCGTCACCTAGATCAAGTCACTTCATATAGTTTTTCAGAAAACTCACATTCATTGTGCCTACATTCATATTTCTGTCCAGGAAATCTACATGTTTAAATAAAGGGAAGGGCAAAACTTTGGCAAGTTCATGGCAAGACTTTGTGGAGCAACTTCTTTCAAACAAGACCAAATAAATTCTCCACTTCCATTAGTGCAGGATGCTTCCATTTAGGCTAAAGGAGAAGACCCTGATCTTCTCATTTATTTATCTCACAATCATAAACAGACATTGGTGTGAAATAGCTTCATCCAGCTGACTCATTAAAAAGCCAGCATCTATGAGAAAATTTACCCCCCCACAAATATCAGTGTTCCATCCAGACTGGCCAAATTCTGATTTCTTTTGTACTCAAAGGCTCAAGTAAATGTAATATTCTTATTGAATTTCTATATCTACAGTAGCAAACAGACTGAGTCAGACCAAACAGATGACAATGTCACTAATAAAGGTTAAAAACATCAGTATCTTACACACTTGAAATCATAACTGGCCCTCCACTTCTCAGGCTGGTTTTGATTTCAACCACTTTCTGCTCTAGAATAATGAAAATAAGATACTTGCCTTTTAGCTTTGAATAGCAAAGTACAGAATGTTTTAGTGGAGGCAAATGCCTTTGCCTGGCAGAACTTCTTGTTCTTATTTCTGTTACAATGCTGCACTGGGTCCATCATTTCCATACCAGTGGAAAGACAGACAAGCCTAATTAACTTCCTGACTTAGGACTTCTGGAGCTAACTACCTGGAGCTTGCATATCACACAGAATCACAGCACGTTAGGGATGGGAAGGGACCTTGAAAGATCGTCTAGTCCAGTATCCTTGACCTTTAGACAATTTCAAACATCTGCTTAATATTAAGCCTATGGGTCAGTAAAATTCACAGCCTGTGAAGAGGCACTGATGTAATGGAATGCTGGGGCTTGCTAGGGAGATGCTATTCTCAAATCGGACTGCAGTGCTGTTTAGCAAATACCTTTATTCGGTATCAAAGGATACAATACTGGTGGCATTCATTGGTGTTTCATATATGTGACCTAGTGCTCTTTCAATAGATGATTGCTTAGATAACAAACTGGGGAAAAGAAGAAGAAAATGTCTCCAAACGACAATTTCCCCATTTTTCCACCAAAGCACATTTATTTTACATCACATTTGGGTGAATGATATACAAAAAGTTTTATAACTTCAGATACAAAAATTAAAACTAATCTGAAACCACTTTAAAATGTTCAATATAGTATTGTGGAAGTAAAAGTTGACAGCAATCCCATTTTACCAATCCTTTTCAATGCAAAGAGCCAAGAAAATCCAATATAAATTTTTAAACCACTTAAATTAAATTGTCCGGTTTTAGCAAACAGAACATTATTATTAAAACTCTGGAGTTTTCAGTATTTAGGCATCTTCCGTGAGATTTTCATAACAGGACGCAGTTAATAAGAGGACTTGATATTTGAGCTCTTCACCACCTCAGACACTACTTGTAAGGGGCTTTTGCTGCCAGAGAGCATAGTAGACATTCTTCCTGTACCATATGGGTAAATGGATATATAAAGAGCATTAATATCCAACAATTCACCGGAAACATTTCAGACCCGCCTGGGTGTGTTCCTTGTCCGACTTGGTCTAGGTGATTCTGCTGTGTCAGGGGGATTGGACTAGATGATCTTTCGAGGTCCCTTCCAATCCCTAATGATTCTATGAGTCTGCATACCTCATCACATAATGAGACAAGCAGTTATGAGTAGCTGGTTTTAGCCAACATATTTTGGTTTAAGGGGTTGTTCACACTGCTGCCTGTGGCACTTTCTGGGTGCCCATGGCACACGTTGCCATTCTGGGGAAAGGGGACGATCAGTCTGGCTTTTCTCGTGAGTGGTATGAAGAAGCATACACCGATTCATTGAAGTCAGCTAAGTCTCAAAAGAATTAATTACTTTCTAAACTGGAAACCTGTATTAGCTGTTCCCCATTGTTGGTTGTATTTCTGAATAGCGCTGCAGTACTGAAATAATACAAACAAACCATTTGAGAAAGAGAAAGGAAAACAGACAACACATTGAAAATCCGCGTGTAGCATATCGTTGTGTATGACCCTTCCTGTGATCTCTCTTTACACAATTTCAGCAATTTGAAAAATTAAGATTCTTGAAGAGTCAAAACTATTCAATATCAGTGAAATGCAGTTGAGAGTCAATAGGATTGGCCATCTAATGACGATTAAGTATGCTATAAATTTAAATCTTTGAACTACTTGTTGAGATTTATTCAGGCAGACAAACAAAGATAACAAAAGTCTTTTGTGTGTTTGTCACTCATTTCCGTTGCTCTGTTGTTGCAGTGTCAAATAATGTCAGTTATTTAAGCACAATTAATGTAATTTTAAATTCTCAACAAATTAAATTATAAAGACTAGCCTTCCAAGGAGGACTCTGCCCATTTTTCTTGCACATTCTCTTTTTCCTCCCAGTTTTGTGGCAAATTTTAAATCAACGAAAGGTTAGCTTCAACCTTGAGTCATAGAGAAATAGCCTATTTTGACACAAAGTTAATTTCCTTTTCTTGAAGTTATTTTTCCCTTGCTTTTCACAAGGAGAACTACATCTCAGAGTATAATTCAGGATGATATATTTTTATATCATTTGGAGAAGCCAGAGCAGAAGAGCCCATGTTCTAAATGACTCTCACCTACGGCAGGACTGCCTCTTCATTTGTGATCGCACGTGTTCATTCCGTGCAGGAGCATCACCTTGTTTAATCTTGTACCTATGTGGTTACTAACTTCATTTTAGCAGAACTGGAAAAAGGCACTTTAAAACAATGCCACTATAAAAATGACCATTGAAAGAAAACTGGTGCCTTGACAAAGTAGCATACACTTGGTTTTATCTCCTTAATAAAAGAACGATAATCCTTCATTTAGAAATCTTGAAAATTAATTGAAGACAAAGAGATCACCTATCTCTAGCCTTGCTTAGTTATAATGGGATCAGGAAACATTCTATAAAAGCAACTTAGAGCTGGTCATCTCAAAGAAGAAAAATTGCCACCCATTGTGTCTAAATTATGTTGACAGTGTTCCATGTTACATAATTTAGGAGGAAGGGGTTGAGATATTTTATATTTTGAGAGGTCGTACCACAAGATTCAGTACAACATCTAGAATTTCTTCGCGAGTAATAAAGACAATGATCCATTGTGTACTTCTATTACTAATTATTCTGTAAAGATTGTCTGTTCCCAAAAGATAATTAGAAAGGGTGAAATTTAATTCCATTAAACAGAACTCAGCTGGGACACAATGAAATTTTGTTGTGAAGTAGTATGCTCACTTTGAAGCCAAATAAAAAGGTTTTACGTTGATGGAATGAATAAGATTGTAAAAGCTCACACCTTTTTTTAATTCTTCTTTTTTCCTGCATAGGCAGCATTTAAAAATAATTAGACTAGACTGAATTATACTTGCAACAAGTTTCAGTTCTCAGGTATTTCAGGAAAAAGGGATGTCGTCTTTTGTTTTTTTAGAAAGATCAGTCTTTAATGTTTGTTTTATAACAGTCAACTGGCCAGGCACAGAATAGGAGGAAGCAAAGAGGTCTGTGCTTACACAGTACCAAGCTTCCCCAATTCCATAATGTGGCCTTCCAACTATTAGAAGGAAAATAAATATCCCCAGTGCTGCCTGAAGAAGCCCCATATAAGGCTCACCCCAAACCAGCTCTGGGTGTGAGGAGATCATCAGGCTGGCTCCAAGTCTTGATCACTTTTCCAACACTTCTAACTGCAACGTGTTTGGTTGAGTGATGATTTGACAGTACAGACCCCCGTCCATCCCAAAATAGTCCAAGAGATCGAGTGCAAAGCTTGAGAAAATAACCATTTTGCTCAGGCTCCCAGAGTAACCTGCACTGTTGCATGAAAGGTGTGCTTGAAGCAATGGCTAATAAACTGGGTTCAGGTCTTTATTGTCTCATTTGAAGGTCATATGAACCTAGTTAATGGCACAGGGCTTATTGTAAAGAACAGAATGACACGAATGCATTAGTAACCCATTTCTTTGAGGCTAACCACTAAACACAATGCAGCACTAGATAATATGCTTGGGAAAACTCTTTGGGAAAATACATGAAGCTGCTTGAAACCAACTTGCTTCAGTTCACTGGACCAAGTCCAAGCATTACAGACTTGAGTTTGGCTGACCAGAACATAGAGCTGCTCCTATGGTGGGATGAAAACATTTTACACCAGTTGTCATGCTCTATGACGGTCCCTTAAAATGGTCAAAGCCCTGTACACCCATTCTGGGAAGAAGAGATGCTGGGAAGAAAGAATAAATGAAGACCTGCCTGAGCAAGAGGAGCATGAAGATGCAATAAAAGAGGAAAAGAAAAACTAAGCCAGTCTCCTAAAACAGCATGGTCATATTGAATATAGTTTTTACCTGCTTTTGGTCACTAAATTAAACTTCTGATCAGTATCATTAAAGCAGAAGGCTTAGCAATTATTGCAAAGGAGGGCACTTCCATTTCAGAACTTAGGAACTTCACTACTACCTGTCTGGCTTGTATGAACACTCCTAAACATCTGAGCACATCCCAAGACCCTTAAGGAGAAAAGAAATGTAATTACTACCTTAGAGCAGGCCAACCAAGATATAGAGAGAACAAGCTACCTGTCCAAATTCCCATCACTAAGGCTGTGCTTTCCAGGACTCCAGTTAAGTGTCCCAAGGACAAGGTAGCTTTCCTCTCAAGGATCACACTTTCTCATGAGGCAATTGCTGGGTTTGCAAAAATCCTCAAGCAGTTCTTTTCCTCTGAGTTCACTGAACAGATGACAGTTTATGTTTTAAGAGCAATTCCTCTTTTAACAGGAAGTGCCATTGCTAAATTCTGAAATTGAAAAGAATTTCAACACACTGTGACCTAGTAACAGTGGATGTTAAGAACACATGTGGCTCTTTCGAGCTTTGTGGAACATTCCCATGAAGAGATACTTAGCAAATGCAGCTTTGTGTACATTTCACAGAACTCTGCCAGCGTTACTGAATTTTACCCAGGTCTGAGCCTTACTCTAGACTGAAGCCACAAAAGAAGGGATTAGTAGAGATACACTGAGGCTGTCTGTCACACAAATAGCTAATTAACTCCTGATTGGACCCAGCTAAATCCCCATTTCCTTTGCTCTTCATAAAAAGATAGTTCTCAGATAGTAGAAAAATTAAAAGTGTAATCAAGTATAGTAATGAAAACAGCGTCTTCTGAACAACAGTTTTACATCAATAAGCAACAAGAACTTAGATAGGTGTTGCATTCTCTTGAAACTGAGTTAATTGCCATGCTCAAATCATCATTTCGAAGTATGACCCAAAATTGTAAAACTACAGGAAAAACTCAAGATGATTTTCACTCTAGTGTCCTCTACTGAATTCAGTATTCAAAAAATTGAATTCTATAGCTTATGTGTTCTCTCAACTCAGTAGCATCAGTGTAAGTCTAGAGCAAGCTTGAGTAAGACTTGTGGTACAAACAGAGTGGAGCTATGATAGAGAAGACAAATAGGTTTATTCACATTTGAACTCATCTGTTTTGCATAAACTTATGGTTTATACCAGTTTCAAGTCAATCAGAATGACTTCTGCCTTTCACAGAAACAAGCTTACACCAAAAAGAGGGTGTTGAGAGATTCCTCTCCACAGGTAAAGTGACAATGCAATAACCGTCCTCTGAGACATTCCTACACTTCCTACATAACCTGGATTTAGCTCTTTTCCACTTGTAGAACATCAACTGTATCAATTGTAATGAATTTTTAAAATGAATAGACTGTATTTTCTAGGTGATGATTGGAATAAAGAAAAATTTTAATCCTTTCATGTTTTTTGGAAATATATTCTTGAGATACAAAGTCTAACAGAAGAAATTAAAGAAAGCGTATATGGCTATGAGAACATTAGATGAGAAGTATGTTTACTTTACTGTCTACACTGCTAAACATTTCAGACAGAACTAGTAAATTTTTCTTTTCGAAATACCAAGCTATAAATTTATTTCACAGCTGCAAGGAAAAGCTGCTGAGACATAATACATCTGACTTGCTGAAGTACTATCCATCTACCTTGAGATGCTGTACACCCACAACCCTCTTTACATGTAAGACCAACCCCTCCTCTATACGACCACATAAGGAAACAAGTGACAAAGTGAAAAAGGATTTCACACCCAAGTGAAAAAAGATTAAAGATACGAGTGCAGTAAGGTAACACTTTTAAGGACAGAGCACAAGTAGCAGTGTTAATCATTGATAGAAGCCAACTGCTGTTAGATAAAATTTCTCCACGAGACACAAGAAATACACCCCTCAGCCATTCAGGCTGATTGTCCTCAGCATATAGTCAAACTCTTTGCAAAGTTGGAATCAAGCCAAGTGGGAATTTCACTCTCATTTTTCCATTATTAATCTCCATTCCACACTACTGGGTGTCACAAATGGTTCTCAATAGCAGAATTACAAAAAAACATTCTTTACTACATCGGGAACATTTCTACATTAACTGTGACCTATATACAGAAGGTATTTGCAAGCCATGGCTTGCATGGCCCAGTCAGTTACCCTACAGCTGGCAGTCACACTACTGCCAAAGTCATACCAAAACCTACGGACCACACTGACAAGACAATTTCTGAACTGCCCACCTCATATTAAATTTCTTTAGTGCCAAATTCAAGTATATGAATGCCTGCCATGAAAGTGGAGGAGGGACAGAGAAGGGAAGGAACAGTGAGAAAAGATCAGCTGCCTTCAAAAATTAGGTATTACATGAAATAAAAGAGCTCAAAGCAGGAGGTCAGGTATCCTCTGTTATTAAGAGCAAGCAGATTTAGTCATGATTCCCAGCCACCCATTAAAGCAAAATTCAATAATCATTATTTTATTACTAACACTAACCTTCCAGTGGGTATGCCAGTCCCACCACCACCAGCTTAGTGGAGGCACTCATTTCGAGTACAGCCTGCAGACACATAAAAGACAGGGAAAAGAAAGGGGAACACAGAAGCATGTGTCTGCTTTGAGTTTGTCCATCTCTTAGTTAACAGATTTGTGTTCAAAGAGTGAACAAATAAAGCAAAATAGAAGTGTTTGAATAACATCACATTTGAGTCAGAGAAATACCCAAAATCTGTATGGCACCTTGAATATGACAGTACTGCAGGTCTCAGAGCTCTGCACAGGGCTTATTTCTGAGGAACTTTGGGGGTTTTGCATAACCTTTTTCTTGATACTTTTTCTCCAGCTTCACTCCATCATCACTCCCTTTGTCAGAGGGAGGTCTGAGGAACAGGTTGGAAGAAGCCAAGCTCCCTGCTATTACTCATTCTCCTTCAGAAGCAGCAAAGGTGAAATTCTAGCTTTGTTGCAATAAACAGAGCACATGCCAAAATCTTGAAGGGCAGAATTTCACCCTGTCATTCTCTTCTCTGTAATATTAATGCAACCTCCCTATATACACACCCTTCGGAGAGCAGGGGTTTGCAGGTGAGTTCACAAAACCCAATGCCAAAGGCAGAAAGGGGAAAGTTCTTCCAAAAAACATCTTTCCAGTCTCTCCCACTTTGTCCTCAAACTCCATTCCTTATCTAACGAGATAATCCTATAACGGTGAGAATCTTATAGACTTTTAGGATCTACTCATTTTGTGCTTCTGATGTCCCTCTTAATCTCTCAGAGGCTGACGTTTCCAAAGAAAAGTGCGAACTGACTCTTAGGAATACCAATGGCAATGAGACTTTCACTTCTCTTAGGCTGTGGGCATGTGCTAGCTACAAGGTTCTGGCATACAACTAACAACAGAGAGCCCACAACTTATTGTGGCTGTGAGGAATCACTGCTAAAGAAGCAGCTCTCCCACTTAGACAACAAGAATGGAACCATTTTTTGGTGGTTACTTGGTTGGGTTTGGTTTTCCTACTCTCCAATATTTTTAAAGAGCTTTTCTTTCTTCAAAAAAGAGTATTCACTGATCAGCATTAGCAACTCTTTGCTTTTGGTGTGCATTAAGAAAATTAAATGGAATATTCTTAGAAAGACATCTGTGCCTGAGGTGACTCACATTTGATCAATCCCTATGAACAGTTCCTTTCAGATGATGTGCAATTATTTGCTCAGTTAGGCTAAACTTTTTATTTATCTAATCACCCCCCTGTAAAGCTTTGATCCGAGCTTCCAAAGCCTATTCTTCTAACTGCTTTAGCTACATATTTTAAGTCTTAGTGTCTAATCAACTTCAGCCTGTAAAACATGCAATGTCCTACTTAACGCATCCTATTAGGAAATCAAGCTGCCGCATGGATTTTTAGATCTCTCATTTTGCAACCCCGTGAGCCATTTGGAAGCATCATTAATGTCATTATTCCAGGGGAGAAGGAGAGTGAGCCCTCTGCACGGCTGTCAGCTTTGCCCTGCTAACATTTGTAGAGTGACTCAGAGGTGAATCACAGGTTTCTGCAGGTGTACACCAGGGAGAGCTGGATGATTTCCATGTCACAGTGGTTGCAAATGTTTACTTCATTAGTTCATGGGGTTACTCAGCAGTCGTAGCCAACTCAATTTCTCAATCTTACTGTATGGCACTTAAAAAAAATATATAAATGAGAGCAGATAGCAGCTTTGAAATTAAAAACACAAAACCAACCGTCAATTTGTAATTAGAAATTCTGAGCGATGTTGGAATGTGAAAGGATTTGTGTAGCTGTCCTTAAACATATGTTACGAAATATTTTAAACTATATCTAGTGCTAGGTCTATTATAGTCTCTACCATAAGAGTAAGGGGTACACTTACTGTACCCTTTTCCACAGCACTACAACCTGCACAAGGAAGAGTCTGTGAACCTTGCAGGGATGGTTATCTCTATCCACTGCAAGTGCATTTGTCATAAGAAAACTTACACTGCTATGTCTGCTTAGGAGTTACTTCAGCAGCTTCTTTGAAGGCTCCAGATGTTTTACAATAAGTCTTTGCATGTGTAAGAGTAGTCACTTGAGACTGACAATGGCATCTCACACGCATTGCTGCTGGTGGTGTGGCTGTGAATATTAAACTCCTGTAGCCACGTCACCCCCTCTGTGCTGACAGATATTGGAGGAAACTTCCATGTGCAAGACACTGGGTAGTCATGTAAACATCTACTTTAAATTTCTCTAAAACAGATTCCACAAGCCACTTACCTACCCTTTTTCCTAGTCTATTTAAGTTCTTTTGAATTCCACAGACATTTGACCTCACATTAACTTGTTCCCCACAAGAATATGCCATTGGCAGATGTTATCACTCTACCTCATGTTCCTACTTTCAGGTTATTTTATACATTAGGTGAACAAAATCAGGACTCCTGGGATCGATGCTTGACCTGGTCTGTCCTCTAAGCCACCTCCAGCCAAGTCTTTCCACTTACATGAGCTGGCTTTTTCTTCGATGTAGAAACTTGTTTTTCCCATGACCAAGGAAAAGTCTCACTTTTCCACTATCCTATTTTGTGGATTATATTTTGCATAGTTACTGTACCCAAAAGATCCGCTAAATCCTGAACAGATTTTTTTTTTCTCCCCTACAAAACCAGCAATAGGTTACAACCAAGTCAGCTCATTGTTGTAATTAAAATTGATCAAGCTATCTGATACTTGATGGAAATAAAGACACTAAGACCTAATTTTCAGTCAAACAAGCCTGACCAGCTCTAGGGGAGTAAAATCCTGGCTAAAGATTGAAAGGCTATGCAGAGAAAATGGAGTTAAGAGACTGACAAAAGCTGAAAGCTCTATTTATCCCAGATTTCCTCTAAATTTAATGCAAACAGCTGACATCTTCAAAAGATCTCATTAAAAGCTACCCAACCAGAGCACAGGGTACCACGCCAGCTACACACTCAGTGCATTATCGTATCAACAACACGCTTCCTTAAGGATGCACTTAAGGAAACACTTTTTACCTAAACTATGAACTTTGGAAAATAATGGAGGATAAAAATGGGAGCTTGTGAGAAAACAGAGACACTTAAAACGTACGTTCTAAGAGCATCCCAGTGACCCACTACGTCATTCTGAATGCTCTCATTGAAACTGTAAATGAAATCCAAAGAACTTGTAATCTCCATGAAGTCAGGGTATTTCAAGACAACAGAGTATTTCAAGATGAAAATGGCCATGCAGTATTTACTAATAGAACTGTCTGGATCATTCTGGCCAAGGATACTACCACGTGCCATCTACACAAGAAATGAACTCCACAGGCACTTGCAGTTACAGCAGAGCACTCTTGATAACCCTGATGGTCCTTTCCCAATCCTCCACTCCCGAAAGAACAAGCTGTGCCTTAAAGCACCGGTAACGAGCAAAATGCAGAGATGACAGTTGGCACAGACAGATGGAGGCTACCGGGTGGCAGGATCTCACAGCGGGAGGCTCAGCACCCCTCACCAGGCACCACTGGGCTCTGCAGCACCAACCAGATTGTGCTCTGGGTAGCAAAAAGTTTCCTAGGCTAAAATATGAGAGCAGTGTTCAAGTTGCTAAGGGGAAACACAGGGAGGGAAAGCTTCCTGCTCTTCTCTTCAGCAGAAGTCAGCATTGCTGCAGCTAATCCAGGTGTCTGTGAGCTCCTCTGCCTCAGGAGCAAGGACAGCACAAGGAGAGTGCTGCTCCAAGCATCCCAAGTTACAGGTACATAGCAGTGTGAGGACTGTACATCCACCTGTACTTTCATTTTCTCTGTTTTTTTAGCTGCTTGTGTTCAAAGTTCGACCTCACCAAAAAAATGACAGTCAGGTGAGACAGGTACTGAATAAAATGCAGGCTCACAATCATGTTTATTTATAAACAGGTCCCCTTAAACCTATTATGTTTCTGACTTAGCAGATAAAACAGCATCCCACCGAAGCACTGACTGCATAAATACCCATTTTTACTCAGCAGCAACTATCTAAGAACACTCTTGAAGACAGATTTTTAAATCCCATTAGAAAATAATAGTTGCTTAATCAAGTTACGGTCCTAAAATTGGCAGCAAATTCTTTCCACATCTTAAATGCAGATGACAACAGCAAGAGAGGAAAGAAATATATTCAAAAGTAGTCAAAGCTCGAAGCTAAAATGATGACAACACCAGGCTGAGCTACAAATCACAGAGCACTGCAAACCAATTGTTTAGATGTGCTTTATTTAAAAACTATTAGCATGTTGTTACGGACTCAAGTAAACCAGAAAGACCTTGTAGAAACGAGCATTAGTTATTACGAATCTGTCTCTGCAATGAACACGCTGCCCCCAGGGTAAATGAACACTAAAGCTTACTACAGCTATAAATATCCTGGCTTTCACATGGCCTGATTGAAAGCGATGTAGGTGTGCTTGGCATGAAACTTGGGGAAGTCATGTCAGCTCCCCTCCCTTCCTCCTCCCCATGCTAACAATGCTGTTTGGCAGCTTTTTCGTTTTATCTCACCACAGATCTTTGCCAAAACTTGAATCTGCTCCTGACAGATTAACTGCCACCATAAAAGAAACTGGCTTTTTTTTTTCTCCTGCGCATTCTGATTGAAAGGATAAGCTTGAATGACAATCTTCTCAAATGGCCTGGTCTTCTCTCAGGCCTGGGGTTGGGAAATGAAGACCAATACAGTTGGAGAGGCTTTAGTTAGTCAGTAACCACACTTTAAATTCAATTATTTGAACAGCACAACAGACTGTGAGACCAGATTCCCAGCTGTTTTGTAACTTATGTTGTCACTTGCACCTGTGCAAAGTGGGCACAAAATACTTCTAATTTGGCAGTTGGGAATTAGACCCCGTATTTACATTTGCTTCCTGATTCCTGACTTTATTCATTAGCCAGCATGTGGTACGCAAGCTGATGAATTATTGTTTAGCTTGTTTTGAAAACACATCACTTGCAAATATACTTTAAAAAGATCTGCAATAATTAGCTCCATTTTATTTTCTATGCTAACAGCACCTTTTTCTGCCTTTTCATGTGTATGTGCATATTTATGTCAAGTTAAATTTAGTCCCTTATGATTAATTAATGGTCAAAATCAGGCCCGAGTAAATGCATCTGCAAAGGCAGAGCTTTCAGTGGAATTCAATACACTTCTAGCAGGGCTGAATTCTGCCTTTTGCCTCAAGGCACATTTCAGATCTCTAGCATACAGAGAATACTTTAAACATTACTTTGCATTCTCAAAATACAAGCAAGATTGCAACTAACTCTATGTCTTGACCAAGCTATGTTAAATTATTATGCATTTTCTACAGATCCAAGGGCACACATGCAGCTCTACTGACATACGGGAACCTGGCTGGGTAGCTGAACCCTGATAGTAGTGTCTGATACTGAAGATCCAGTGCAAAAAACAGGGTCCTGTCCCTACCTGCACCAGATGTTTTGCCTCTGCCGCAGAATGAGAAAAACTCTTCTCTATGCGTAACGTTCTCTGTGGGTTATATTTGAGTCCTGCAGGCCACTGCAGGATTTTAACGTCAACGAGTCTAACTTCATTCAGGCTGGGGAAAAACTGATCAAAAACAGTCATCTGGGTTTATATCTCTAAGTTGTCTCCTTCTCTGGAGACACTTAAAACCCACCTGGACATGTTTCTGTGCGACTTGGTCTAGGTGATCCTGCTCTGGTAGGGGGATTGTACTAGAAGATCTCTCAAGGTCCCTTCCAATCCCTAATGCGCTGTAATGTACTGTGAAGTTGGGGATCAGATCATCATGGAAATATCGGTCCCAGAACTTCAATGATCTGGGAATCTAGGAAGTAAATCTGACATATTGTGAATGGGGAGGAGAACCTGTCGGAACTCCACTTTGTTTTTATGCAACAACTTGTGGTATGTGGGTAAGGAAAGTGTAAGCATCACAACTGCAGCTTGAGAGATACACACGTGTCTTTGTAGTACACAGGCATGTTGTTCAACTAATACAGTGGTAGAGCCACTGTACAATAAATGGGAGTTGTAACTGTATAAAGCTGCTGGTATCATGTATTTTTTCTGTTGAATAACTAGTAAAGTTCCACCTTCATGCAGGGCTTGGCCCCACTGTTACACACTATTTACTGGTCCCACAGACACGCCAGCTATGCTCCTGGGGTTGTGGCCTGGGAACAAAAGTGCTGCTGTTTGCTGGATTTCTAACCTGAATAGATGGGTTGGGGACAGGTTGCATTAGCAACATAGAACACAAGAGAGGACAAGTACCCACAATACCCGGGGAGAGACAGCTGCCGCAGCAGAATTATGGGCAGGGGAAAAGTTTTGCACTGAATTGTGTCAATCCTTGTTGTATTCTGTTGCATGAGGCACACATGCATTTCTGTACATATCTGTACGCGTGTATATATCCACACATGAAGTTCTATGAAAACTGAATGATGTCTCAGTCACATGGTACCAAAACCTATGGGGGCAGGCAAGGGCAGCCATTCTCCAGGGAAAAAACTACTACTCACATTGCATAAAAGGTGACATCATTGCAAAGCTAAGGACTATAGGTGACACTCTTCAAGTATTTTTAAGGAGTTTGCTCGAAATACTTTCAAACACACTCTGGGTTTTTGTTTTGTTTAACTTGGGATGGACAATTGACTATTGTACAAAGGGAGATTGCATCCACAACTCAATATTTGTAAAGCAATTTAAAGGTCACTTTAACAATTCTGGTAATAGTGACCATTAGTGATTTTGCAAAGAAAACAGACACTCCAGGATAAATCAAAGTGCTCTGAAAGCAACTACCATTCTTTCTTCTCTATATTGCTGAACTACCCTTATCCTTGTCCTATCTGATCATTTTCCAGTAGCTCAATGAGGGATGTGACTCGCATGCACTGCATCTCGTACACTTGCTTCTTCATTTTCTCCCAGCTTGCTCCCATGCTATGAACTCACCCTGCCTAGAGTGAAAACAAATCATGGAAGCTTAATCCTATTTAACATTCATATGCTACAGGAGGGCTACAGGAAACCTCAAAAATCTTGAGGTAATTATTAGACACTTTTTGAGTATCTGAACAAGTTAGGGATTTTTCCTTCAAATTGAACAACCCCCTCACTGTGGTTCTAAGAAAAGATATTGAAATGACATTATAGCCTTTGCTTTAATCCTATATAAAATAAATGTAACAAAGAATTGATTAAATTCTTTTATTCTCTTCAATGCAGTTGGTACTTCTGACAGTGATACCTAGGCTGAAAGTTTCTACAAGTATAGTTGCATAAATATATCTCTAATTACTCTGCTTTTACATAGCCTCTGGTTTCCAGAAAGAATTAGGAATGTGACATAAGATCAGGACCACGAGTATTTTTTCAAAGTTGGATTAATTAACATTATCTCAAAACCAGAAAGAACAAAGCTACCAGGTATGTGGAACATTAATCACATCACTAGTAATTAGTGTTAGAATATAGAAATACAAAGACAAAACGAGGCCATAAGAAATAAGTCTAATCCAACTACGATTTACCAGAAATACTGTAATAAATGGGCTTGAAACTGCACAATTACATTTCTTTAATGGACAGAAGGAAAGGTAGCAGAGACCTGGAAATTCAACGGAGTAAGTGTGCTTGACAGAAAGAGCAACGACAGATGGTAAAGTTGCAAATTGAGTGATTCAAAAGCATCATCAACGTGAAGGTATCGGAGGGCGGTGTAGAAAGTGGCAATATAAAAATTGCCATGTATTTCATGGATGTAATCTAAGTCATGTACTCCTTAGGTTATGGGCCTTAGTGGTAACAAGATCAATAACAGAGAAAAGCTCTAAATACCCCCACAGAAACCCAGGGCTGGTAATCAGTGAGTTGGATGCAAAGCAATCAGTTTTGTGCTCAAGAAGCTAAATTCGAACGCATGCAGAACAACATTTTGGAGGACCAATGTGAAATGTGAAGCTATTGCCTATTCCACCAGCACTGAGCTATCCTACTCACTTAGTATATAAACTTAATATACTGCAGGATTTCACTCGTGGCAAAATCTACCTGTACAACAGCAAGAAAATGCCGAAAAGAGGACCACAGACCATACAAAATCCGTGTTGGTGGCTGAGCTACCCAAAAGGACACCAAAAATAAGCAACACACCACAGCATTGCTGTCTCCTGGTACTTGCTCCTACCTTTGTTGAACACTGTACTGCACCTTGTCTCTTGTTCTCTTAAGCTGGCAGCCATACTGCTGACCAGCGGTGTAGGTGAGCATCGTAGAGAGTCTGAACTCTGGCACTACTATAAGAAAATAATTAACTCCCAAAGAAACAGTGTATGAATTCTCAAACGTTCTGATTTCTAACTCCCTTGCTTATTCTGATGTGTGCAGTTTGTGGTCAGGTAGGTTCTTCGTTTCCATACGGCAAGGCAATAATTAAGCACCATTCACTGCAACAGGCGAGTGCTGCTCTCACACCAGAGCATATATATCCTGGTTACTCCTGCACAATGATCTTAACCTCAGCAAGTCCAATTATACTCAAGAAGGGTGTTAACTGTGAAGAGATTTTTCCAAGCACAAGAGAACCTTTCAGTTGTCAAACAGTTCACACAACCTGATCTCTGCAAAGGTATTTCCTACGAAAGAGTTATCTGAAGGCACGTAAACAGATTTCAGCGTAGACAGACTGTAAAGCTGACTGTTTGCTGGGGAGTATTTGCTGTACTCCATTAGTCACCTAAGCCCTGTGCATCTGAGCACAGTTTACAGCTGATACTGCCTCATACCTTTCCCTGGACATTGGTGAGAACTCTCTGCTATACACAGAGAGCAGAGAAGGATTTGGTTGAGTGACTCACTGAGGTTATTCGCTGTACATCAGTGATACGGAAACAGGAATGAAGTCAATCTCTTCTTCTAGCATGGCTCTTCCCATCTCAGTAAGCAAAGCTTTAATTTCCAATGAAAATCTAGCTTTTCATCATTTAGACTGTGATTCCAGCCCCAAAAGTTTACTGAGCAGCAGTGGAATTAAATGCTTAAACAACTGGCCAAATCAAGGCCTCTGTAATTATATTTTAACATTCATTTTTTTAATCAAAGAACCTTAAAAAAATCCCCACAAGTAAGAAAGATCATTTCGTCACTTGTGGCTTACTGGTTATTAGTTGATAACTGCTTGGTTCCAACAATCATTTGAAAGAAAAGAGGCTAAGATACAATCACTGTAAAAGCAATTAGCCAAATTATTTAATGGATTAATACAAATTACATTGTTTAATTACAAGATCAAATGAAATAATACTGGTTTCAATTAGAGCAATGCAAACCACTGACAAAGCAAGGAAACCAACTGATTTTTGCATACTGCCTCCCAGCTCTCTCCAAAAAAGGTTACACGAACGACACGAAGACATAAAAATTGAGAGTAATGACAAATCAGAATGGAGATACTCCTGAATATAAATTTCAGCTACTTAGCAGTTTGGATTTTACTTCCAAAACATGTAATAATCACAATGAGAGGAGAGGGAGAAAGGGAGAGAGGGAGAGAAGATAACTGCAGTTCAGAGCCAGATATTGTCTGGTTCCTACATGGAAAGATCTTTTCATCTATGTGTTTATGTCATTTAGCCTCAAAACTCTAAACTTTGACCTTTTAGACATAAAGGTCTAAAAAACCCAACCTTTTCTCCTGCACTTCATTCTCCACACTGCATTTTCCTTATCCTTGCCCTTTTACACAGCATGAAGGTGCTCATTTTCAAGTACTGACCACCACATCTGACATCTCAGACTCTGACTTAACCACGCTAGCAGCTGTGTCACTGAATCTCCCCTCCTCCTCAACCTGTTCTTACCTGCATTTATCTCTGTAACTGTGTTTAGTGTGTGGCTCTTTGCATCAAAATTGCTATGAAATGAGGGGGTTTTAATCAAATCTACTCTTCCCAAGGAAAAATATCAAACTTCCTGTGGCCTGAACCAACCCAATCCAGCAAGAAGCTGCATGTCCCCGGCTCACATGCCCCACTACCACTTTAGCACTGTCTGCAGACGACTGTGGGCTGCTACAATATCCATAGTACAACCCAGGGGAGCAAGCCTTCCAGTGGCACTCTCCTTCCAGTCTCCAGTGGCACTCATGCCTATAACCACATGCCCCCCTGCTGCTCCACACCACTTCTGCCTGAATACAGCTATTGCCAGCCATGCACAATCTGTATGCCACCTCACTACTCTTCCAGGCCACCCAGTACAGCTGGAGCAATGAGGAGTGAAACAGACAGCCTGGCTTCAGGACTCTCAGCCACTCCTCTTAGCAGACACTGTCTCTTCCCTTAACACAAAATTACTGCTGGAGCCTCGACTAGACTTGAGTCACAGAAACCTCATGATGAGTGTGACTCTGCCTGCACCCCAGAACAAGGAATTCTGTGTTTAGACTGTGCAGAAAGAAGCACCTGACTGATGAATATTTGTGTGCCGCTTTGAAGCATTCCGCAGAGCCCAAGTCCCTGGCCCAGCACAGCTTGCTTCCTACCCTTTATACACACTACTGCACTGGTTGTTTCATCACCCCCTGTCCTCCCACCCATTAACTAGGGATGCAAAAGAAATCCCAGGCTAAAACTGAGCATACCCATCATCTAAGCTGCTGCTTAAGTCATACCTGCTTAGTGCATTTGTAGAAAAGAACAGCTACAGCATTAAGAAAAATGATGTATATGCAATGATCAGCATGTCCCTCACTATGGCCCTGTTCACTGAAATTAAGGATGGCATCTCAGCAATTCCACAGCATTTTCTACCCCAGCAAACTTACAAAACAAAACACTGGAAAAGAAGAAGAGAGAAGTGCTGCTGTGGGTAAGGCTGATGGAGGCCACCAGAGCTGGGTCCAGGCTCTGACGGCCAGCTCCCGCAAGCTTCACACTGACATCGCAAAGCGTACACGTTCAACGAGTTGGATTTTCCTCCACAGAAAACAGCAAAACAGATACAAAAAGCCCCACAACTCTCTACTGAGGATTTGAAGCAAGCACAGCACATTTTCCTGCTGCTGTCCAACACCTTTCAAGACTACCTTCTTTTAAAGCCACCATCTGTAGTAGCATAGCAGATTGACTGCAGTGACATTTTGGCAAGGGCTGGCACTGCAGCTCAGGCGAGCACTGGGTTCACTCTGCATTTTAAAGGATCCTTTCTGGATGACATGCCAGCAGTGTCAGGGATAGTTCACCAGATCCTGTTTTCATACAGGAAAGCTCTGGGCTGGACGTCAAATGAATTCAAAAAGTGTTTAAAATGCAAAAGTATCATTTGAGTCTAGGAGTCAGTGGAGATATTTTTCCAGTTATTTTGTGGATTGAAAACATCATGTTAGGCTTATTAAGCATATCTAAAATATAATCAAACAACCTTCATATCTAAATATTCATTTCCTCTTTGTCCAGTGATATGTCAATTATTATTTGGGCTTCTGTTCTGGAGTTGAGGGGGGAGGAGGAGAGAGGGAAACTAGAAATAGAGCAAATGAAACATCTCCAGCTGGACTAAGTCAGCAGGAACTCTGCTAACTTGCCCCTGTGAATCTGTATGTTTTGTTGGTCTTGCTCTACTGTTTGTATCCACAACAACCTAATCATGTTGCTTTACAGAAATCTTTGCACAGTCAGTACCAGGAGAGTGCTGCTGGTTTCAGCTCCTGAGCTCTGCAGGCAAAAAAAAACCCTCAAGCTTGAGCTCACTGCAGCTCTAATTAAAAATAAAGTAGAGATGACTCATTTCACTGCTTATTGTTAACGGTTAAGCTACTGGAAGAAGCCCTACCAGAGTGCCTTCTGACTGAAGAAACTCCTGTGCTAGGTCTAGCAGGGAGCATATTTTGTCAAGAGCAGGGGTACTTGTCACAGGTTAACAAGGACCATTTAGGCACCTCTAGCCAGAAAAATTATTTGCAATATATTAAAACAGAGGTCTACACAGGGGAGGGAAGGGGGAAATAAATACATACATACTGTTCATTTAATTAGTCATTTCTTCTTGCATGGGAGGATGCTTTTACCCACTGGTTGCAGCCCAAAGGTGAAGGGTTGTTTCCACTGCAGTGAAAATGAAGATAACAGAGGTGGGGTTGCATAGATGCCTGTTTTTGTGCCATGCTCTACTCAAAAAGTGGGAGTTACTGGATCTGATCTTGACTCTCACTGTAATCCCTTTTCTCTCTGCTGTTAAACTGGGAGAAAATTATATTTGATGCAGGTCTATGCTGCAAATACGTTACCAGGATATCACCATGGATCATACATTTGTTGGTACTCCTTATTTCAGCTTCCTGTCAAAAGCTGGAAAAGTTGTATCTTTATCAAAGCTGTATAAGACAGTTCTCTGTTATATCTACAGGGAGAGTTACCCGGGCCAACAGTAAGTGAGCTACCTCAAGAATCAGAAACAACACAGCAGCATTAGTACATACCTCCACACACACTGATCTACAGAATCCCAGAACATTAGGGACTGGAAGGGACCTCGAAAGATCATTTAGTCCAATCCCTCCACCACAGCAGGATCTCCTTGACCAAGTCGCACAGGAACAGATCATCCTGCTGCCTGGCTGCTTTATATCTACCCTCCAATTCCCCTGTTCTATCAACTCAGGAATAGCTCTGAGGAAAGGCAGTGCTAAATTTGACAGCTGAGCCAGCTGTTTTAGCTTTATCATCTCTATGCTGCAGTACACCATCTACATCACAGGCCTTTATCATCATGCACAAATACAACCTCACCCTGACCTCATCAGAATGCATATAACTACACTGGTCAAAACCTGGGGTGTCCAATTTTAATGTTTCTTTCTGTCACAATGACTTTGTTAAGTTAGTTTGCTATAAATAAAGTTTCCCAGTTTCCTTCATGTGTCTGGTTTCTTCAGGCACACGTTCCTCTAGAATGACTTGGGTGTTACACATCAAGCTCTCAATCTGTATTTTAAAATACTGCAAGAACAATAATCCAGTACCTGATAATTCATCACTGTCTTATTTCAATGTTATAATGTACTACCAGGTAATACATTAGTCCATTTATATTTTACATTCTGTTTCCCATACGGTTTTCAAAGACATTTTGTAATCACTGTCTTTTCATAAATGATATTAGTAGAGAGAGGAAACATTCCCAACATGATCAAGGTTGCAGAGTAGGTTAACTATAGCAGATCCTATTGTATTAACAAGGCAAGATTTGTTTTAACTTCAATGGAGAAATGGTGCCTTTGAATCTGAGAAGTTAAAGGGTGTTGCATTACCTAGGCACAATAGGATAAGTTAATGATGAAGTTTCAGTTTTAACTTGGAAACTGCTGGTTTTTGCCGGATTCAGCCTGTCATTAATAAGTATATTTTAACGAGATACATGGGGATTGAGGGGAACAACTCCCATTAATGATAATGGGATTCACACAGCTAAATCCCTGTGCTGGAAATGTTTCTTCTAATGTGTCTTTAATATGTCCTCTGTGTGCAAGCACATGCATGTGGATGTCTAGTTAAAGGTTAAATGTATAAATAGGAATGTTACACTTCTAAGAGATTTGGTTTCATTCCATGATAAATGACTACAGTGGAAGTAAAATATGAGTCCTAGAGGAGTGATTTTTTGGCAGCAGTAGGTATATCTGCTCTGGAGCTTTGGCAGAAATGGGGACACCACATCTGTCACAAACCTGTGGGCGCACAGAAGTGAAGTTTGCATCCCTTATGCTCTTTACTGGGTCTTAAGGTAGGGTGAATTTCATACAGTCACTGCTCTACTTCCAACAGGATCCCTGGCAAAGGAGGGCTGCAGAAAGTCTGGTCAATGGTACCTGGGAGCAATGCATATTGAACTGGTGAGCAAATCTGCTAAATGGTTTTGTGCCCTGCTGATCTCGTGCTAAGCAGCTGCAGGCTCCTTGGGTACCAATCTATGTGGAACTTGGATTGCTGCTGGGAGAAAGCCTGGCCAGTACACTGGAGCATTTATACACGTGCACGTGGCTACAATAACAGCAGTAAATGAATTGCAACAGCTCTATAAAGAGCTATTCTGAAGAAAAGAGAGAGTTTAATTTTAGAAATACGAAGTACTCTTATATTATTACTGGCCAGGTGGTACACGATACATGAAGGAAGCAGCTGACCTAAAAGAAACACCACAAGAAAAGGGCTATGATTATCTGAGGGGCCAAGCAGCACCTTGAAACAGAGCAAACAGACTGCATCAAAAGGAGTGGCCACCAGGATGCTTGATTTTCAGAAGTAAATCTGAGGGCACAGCAGAACTGAGACTTGAATGGGTACAGAGAGCTGAGCATTGAGGGATGAAAAAGGAAACAGAAAGCTAAAACTTTTTTCCCTTACCATTTCATCAGTGAAAAAGAATTAAGTAAAAATCATGTGTCAAAAATAACATCTAAAACTCTGAAACACCCTGATAAAGGTATCAGCCAAAACAGAATGAGACTGTGCAGAGAAGATAGGGCTTACCCATGGAAAGAAAGTACCAATTTTACACTCAGAACTGCAAACAGTGGTGTGTACTAATCCGGGAGACCTGTGTGATCTTCTAGAGAGTCAATGGTTTAAGAGCAGGGTATCTCTCTTTTGAGCTCACAAGAAAGATTCACAGGGGAAAGAATTGTCAGTCTAGAGAAACATGCCTCCAGGTGACAAGGACAGCTGAACAGGGCCCCCAAAATTGCAAAGCAATATCAAGTACTAGAGTATAAGGAGGATGTAGTTTCTAGCATAGATATGGAAAAAGAAATAAAGGTCCATGACCTAAGACATAGACAATGTCTATGTGATGCCTAAGTAAAAGAAAGACAATGTCTATCCATGGTAAATGTGACAATCAGAACTCTGTCCCAATGACAGGGGCATCCCAAGAATCAGTAAAAGTATCTGCCATGATTATAGTTAGAGAGTCTTCTAATGAAAATTCAAACATTGAGTGAAGTCCGTAGCACATTTGAAGGAAAAACTAAAGCCTAGGGTACATGGAAGGAAAGGCTATTAGCCATGCTGCTGCCCAGTTTGTGACTATTATGTGACCAGTGATAAACCTGAAGCCAGTAGCAATTTAATTCCTGAAGCACTAATAAGTATCAGTCTTGAGACTAAACAGTGGAGTCAGCAGAGGAGTATTCACTTGGATACAGACAAGTCAAAGAAAATGTTGTAGAGGTCCCACTTGTGAACACAGGACTATCGAACAATGCCCAGGCTAAAAGACACAAAAGGCTGTTTGCCCAGAGTTCCACCTCTCATGCTCTCTGCCTGCCTCTTACTACATGCAATGAATTTAAAACAAATTAAATCTAGTCTGAGAAAATGTTTTTATCACTATTTGTGCAGCAATTGGCAGTGGCACTGGTCCCAACAGATGCCTCCGATAATTGGCCAAATACAAATGATTCAATATTGAGACAGTGTTTTAAAATCAGTCAAGTACCTACTGTCCAAAAAGTTTGCCATACCATTCTGCATAATTTATTTAATATGAAAAGTAAAGAAAGGTGTTAGTCTATAGCCTGATGCTTAGGACAGTGAGACAGAAAGACATGTGATAAATTCCTGACTTGAAACAGGAATTTAATGCACAGCTCCCATGTCCTGGCTGGGTGTGCAGCCCACCAGCCTGTCCTGGGGGAGCAGGAATTGCCACACCACCATGTCAGTGTTACCTGCCAATGGTTTTAGCAACATTACTGGAGTAGCATATGCTCTCCAGAAGCTCAAATTTACCTTGACAGTGCGTGCTCTTTGTATAAAGATATTCAAAACGGATTCAGACCTGTCGAAAACAATTACCAAGGTGAAGGCACTTTGATCACTTGAAGTGAAAAGATTTCCTTTTGTTTTACTTTTCTAGTTCCTTCTGCAAACTTCAATTCTGATTTGAGTGCCATATTCATTTTGATAACAGATCACTCCTCTACTTCATATCTTGCTGCCAAATGGGACTCACCTGTTATCTCTGACTGCAGGCAATTCCAACTTACAGCAAGCCTGTCTATCAACTACTGTTTTAACAGCTGATTAATTAGGGCTGCAGGGATCCTGTGGAGGGCTTTATCTGAAGAGCAGCTCAACCATTAGTAGAAGAAACTTCCTTGTACACTCCTAGCTCAGATAACAAAGTAAGATAATAGTTCACAATCCTCCTCCAGCTAATACAAACAGAGGCACTCCCTCTTATCCTAACACATGAGTCAAACAAATCCCCACGATGTAGTGCTATAGTGCTGAATTCTCCAATGTTTCTGAAAATGAATATCAGAAAACAGACACCTAAATGACACACTGTTAGCCAGAAGTGTTACTGTAAAGGAGGAATTGCCTGCCTCTTTTCCCTTCTTTCTTTTCCTTTTGTCCTTTTTTTTAAACAACAAAATAAAAACACACAAAATGCTCAAATTAGCCAGTCCCTAAAGAAATATAAGTCATCACTGTGGTTCTGTACCCATCTTGGGCTACCACAGCCAGATGATTAACTCTGTCTTTGCACTGCAAGTACTCTAACTCATTCCTTAATATTCTTTCAGATGACAATCAGTGATCCAGACCTTAAGAATTTCACCATTCTTTCAGTATTTCTTCCTCTAACTTAAATTCATTTCATCCATGTTTTTGCACCTGGTCTGTGAGCTGCTTTTACCCTTTCCTATGATTTTGGAAGCCAGGTGCATGCACACAATCCACCAATGTGCAGAACTTTTCTGTGCAAGGCAGTGTTATAGTGTGTTCTCAAAGCCAAACTGTAAGTTGGCTCCAACAGTGATTAAACAAATTAATGTGAAGGGAGGTCTATCAAGTATTAATGACCTGCTGGATCAGTGGCAACCTGTACCTCATGAATTCTTTAAGTGCTAGGCTTCTAGAATGTCGCTTCCCTAAGAATCAGGGAATCTCAGGCCACTTCTGACCATCCTCAGTTAAAGTGCACTTTTTGTCAGCCTCAGAAGAGCTAGTTTTATATCAAGGGCCTGATCCAAAGTCCACTGACATTAACAGCAGCTCTCCTAGTGATTATAAAAGACTTGATCACCAACTCTTACCATGAGCTCTCAGCATTCTGATGCTCTCTATAGGGCTTTAATTCTACTGTAAAAAAACTAAAAGCAAACATAACCAGCCTCCACTTCCTCTAATCATAAACAAATAAACAAAACAACCACTATCCAAACAGCGAGAAACAAAAAGGCAAGAAACTGCAAAAGGGTTTTATCTCCTTTTAATAAAGAGCCTGCACAAGCACAGCACTTATCCATTTCTGAAATGGCAGTCCACCAACAATAAAAGCAGTATTTCTAGCAGGTTCAACATAAAATTTCACTGGCTGTGGCCACAAAATCACCCTTGTTATCAGATAAGATGTCAATGTCATGTTTTAGAGTACTTTGCCGTGTTCCGTCTGGATTGAGTGGGTTTCAAATGGCTGAAGTCAAGTGATGTTTCTTCAGGCTTCATCCCCACTTAAATGAAACTACCCAATGCATTTGCAGATGCTCCCCATTCTGCAGTTAGGCAAGCAGGTATTTTGCAGGTATCTACCTGTGTCACAAAGCACCAAAGGATTTTGTAGGCATGGATGTGTTCCTGTGTGACTTGGTCTAGGTGATCCTGCTGTCGCAGGGGGATTGGACTAGATGATTTTTCGAGGTCCCTTCCAATCCCTAATGATTCTATGATTCTGTGACCATCTTCACCAAAATGTTGAATAGAGATTAGCATAGGCTGCTGAATATGAGCCAGCAGCGTGCCCAAGTAGCCAAGAAGGCGAATAGTGTCCTGGCCTGTATTAGAAACTGTGTGTCCAGAAGGAGTAAGGAGATGATTGTCCCCCTGTACTCAGCAGAGGCCAGACCTTGAGTGCAGGGGAACACCTTGGGCACCTCAGTACAAGGGAGACACTGAGGTGCTGGAGTGAGTGCAGAAGAGGGCAACAAAGCGAGTGAAGCGCCTGGAGGATAAATTTTATGAAGAGAGATTGAGAGGCTGCTTAGATTGAGGAAGAGGAAGTTAAGGGGAGACTTCATCCCTCTCTACAACTATCTGAAAGGACACTGTAGACATGTTGGTCTCTTCTTGCAGGTCATTAGCAACAGAACTAGAGGGAAGGGTTTCAAGCTCCAACAGGGTAGGTTTAGACCAGACATCAGGAAAAAATTCTTCACAAAAAGAGTGGTCAGGCACTGGAATGGGCTTCTCAGGGTGGGGGTTGAGTCCCCATCCCTGGATGAGTTTAAAAGACACTTAGATGTAGTGTCGGGGGACCTGGTTTAGGGGTGAACTTGTAGAGTAGGGTTGATGGTTGGACTGGATGAACCCAAGGGTCTCTTCCAATCTGAATGATTCCGTGATTTTGTGATATCATTAGATCCTCATCAACACAAAAGTATTACCATATACAAGGAAAAGACAAAGGTGTGTTTTCTGCAGAAGCCAATTAGTCAGCAGAGAACTGAACTTAACCTTGATACAGCTTTTTTTGGAAAGGTCTAGGTACTGAATATCAGGACTTTTCATTCATTTAATGCTTATTTTACCAATTAAGTAAATGACTTACTAAAAGGTTTTAAAATATCTTCACAATATCAGGCTGTTTGAATCATTTCTCAAGAGGAAGATCAGAGATTTTTAAGGCTTGATTAAAGTATGTTACTGAAGACATTACCCTGGACAGTTGAGGTACAGAGTAGAAGTGCCAACATGGCTAAAAGGCGGAGGATGGTTCACACGTCAGTCTCAGATGTTCTGTACACCACACCACCGTGATTCACTTGTTACGTCCGCAAACACAGCAACGACAAATGAAGCAGCAGAACCCCAGATCCCAAGAGCATAATTTCTGCCTAAGATGCTACCCAGCTGTTTCTAACAGTTAAGTAACCCTGACCTAGAGGTGCTCAGTTAGGGAACACTACACTTGCAGGGTACTTGGTAGGTTTTGCTACAGGTCCCGTAGGGCCAAATACTACCCTCATACGTCAACACAACCACCTTCCAAAGCAGCATCCTCCCAAAACTGCATTACGGTGGGAAGTACACTGTAAGTGATCTCTAACCATTGTATATTTTAGTAAAAGGCTGAGGTTCAGTTGCACAGAAATGTTTTTCCTTTGTCTTTTTCAAGGGGAAAGGCCTCACATCTATTTTAGCACTTTGGAGAAGTCTTTTCCCCAGAATGTGTGCCAAGGACTAATGACATGTGGTATCTCTCCCAGATATGCAAGTTGAAAAGAGAAGAAGACCCCTTTCATTACGGCATAATAGCACGCTTGCAATAGTTCAATAGCTATAATGAAACATGACAACCCAGCTCTGCTTCCAGTGATGTCTCGAGCCAGTGTCTGAATTGCACATCTTTAAACATGTGTCAAGTCACAGCTAAACGCAAAATTCCTGTACACTGGGGAGGATCATATTGGCACTGATCAACCATTTTTAAATTGCCAGCTTCCACAAAACACTGTGAATTGTTACTTGATCTAAAATAAATGTATTTTTTCCTTATTATTTTGGGATGCTTATATCATATTTAAGCAAAGAGCAAAAGCTACAGCCACAGATTAAGGGAAAAAAGATATAGAGAAAGGGCACTAAGCATCTGTCCAACTGCAAAGCCTGTCTGCTGAGCTCTGGCTGCTGAGGCCTGTCCTTAGGTGTGCCTCTGAGACATGTAAAACACAAATATACATGGCAGGCTTTCATTCAAAAGCATGCACATGTATCGGATACCAAAATGCAAATCTAGATCCTGTTCTCAGTATCGTACGTGTAGATCCTACTCAACTAGTTGCCATGGCTCAGCATGGATCTGCAGCACCTTATACCAGTCAAGGCTGACTTGTACTAGTTTATGTTATGAACTACTTGTCTTGGTATTTAAATGTCATTACCCAGGCCAGTTACAAGTCACTACAATTTTCTAACTACTCACAAGTTCTACAAGTTCCAGAAGCGTCATGGAATTTTCATGACTGGTCCTTTAAGTTTGATGTTCACTTGAAAACTACCAAGGTGAAAAATTTACTACTTTCATGAAATGAAAACTCAGACTGTCATGTTAACTGGACTCCAAAAATTATGACCTGTATGAAAATACTAAATTCTTCTAGAAATGCAGTTGGAAAGATACCCACAGCTGATGATACCGACTGTGCATTCACTGCGGGATCACACAGCCAAAATATAACTCAGCCCTGAAAGAAATCTGCAGAAACAAAGCAAGGTTGTATCTGATGAAAGACACAATAAACTCTTTTAGCCTGGCTGCTAAAACACTGGGCTGAAGCCCAGACTTTGATGCTTCCCGGTTAAGAAGTAAAAATACTAAATAAGACCGCACCCAAACAAAATGCCTATAGATTAGCAGGACTGCTGCAACTTATCCCATTGCAGTTTGCTGGTAAGGGAAAGATTTCTTCTGTGTTCCAAACACACTCGACGCATACAGTGGACAGAGGCCAAATTCAACTATTTGCCAGTCTTCATCTTCAATATTTAATTAAAGAAATAAAGGCCTCATCTACAATTTCACAAGAGTTGTTTTTTTTCTTAGAAAAAATAATCTTTTTGCCCTCATTTTTTCCTCTCTCTACTAAAACATTCAAATCATCTTAATACTCCTGTGGTGGCACTAATAGGATTCCATTATCTGACACACAGTGAGTCATCACAAAGTAACAGAAAACCTTGCTTCCCATACAGGAGTCAAGTATCTGCTCCTCTGTAAGGTTTCTGGAAAAAGGTTTCTGCTCAGCTTAATTCCTCTCTTTACTGCCTGGTTATAAAAATAGGGGCACTTGAGAATAATAAATCAAGGTTGCACAAAAAGTCAACAAAAGTCACATAAACAGAAAATATACAGCTAGTTGCATTTTTACTGCAAAGTCAACACCAGTTAGTCAAAGGTCCAAGGACTGTATATTCTGTTCAGTGATACTACATATATATTGATATTGTCCTAGGCCTGGGTGTTTTATTTGGAGGGTCTTGTATAGTCTGGCTTTGCATCTATACTTTAAAATTTACTTTAAGCTGAAGACAAACACTGAAATTAGAGAACTTTCAGTTTAGAAATAACTTGCATAAAACTTTGAAATGCAAGCTCTGGAAAGCACAAGGGGCAGTGGGTGCGAGCTGTAACACAGGAGGTTCCACGTCAATATGAGAAGGAACGTCTTCGCTGTGAGGGTGACAGAGCACTGGAAGGGGCTGCCCAGGGGGACTGTGGAGTCTCCTTCCCTGGAGATGTGTAAAACCCACCTGGATATGTTCCTGTGTGACTCAGTCTAGGTGATCCTGCTGTGGTGGGAGGATTGGACTGGATGATCTTTCGAGGTCCCTTCCAATCCCTAATGTTCTGTGATTCTGTGAAAATGTGAACAAGCTACATACGGTTTTAATCTTTGTTGTACTAATAGGGTCAAATTCTAATTTGATGACCTGGGTCTATCATCTCTGATGTCTCCCAGGGTTGCATGCATCTACCTAAGAACAGACTCAATAATTACATGGTAGCTGTGAGCAAAATGAGTTGCAGTGAAAACAAACACCTGCACTGTTCTCAAATGAAGGCTCGCACTTTCAAATGTATTTTACATTTTTTACTTTGGATTCTAACCTTCCTGCAAATTTGTAGTGATACTACTGAAGACAATGAGGATTTCTATTGTAATGAAGGACAGAGTCTGTCCATAGAGATTTTTTTTCATAAAATCTTCAAATAATCATTTTAAGTGAATTTCACAATGTCTTTACTCAAAAAAAAAAGATCTGTTCACTAACTGAAAGTAACAACCAAAGAGAAAAGTTAAGGGATGAAAAAAAGATGTTAAAACTGTAGGGACTGGGATATTTAATCATTGATAACACTGACTGAATTGTAAAGAGGCTCAAAAGAAGGTGTGTGTGAATGGAGATGTCAGATTAGCTTTCCTACTGGTTGGGATTTCAATAACCGACAGTAGATAAGATACAATTAGTATTCATATATTGAGGACAGAGATTTGGAACCAGCTTTCAAAGTATTGTCTAGCCCTGAAAAGGTTTTAGGTGCTTTATTAAAATTTTTACAAAATATATGTTTTAATAAAATGCACTTCATGAGAGAAGAAAAACGTTGGAGGATTGTCTTAATGTTTCAACCACTAGAAAACCAGCTGCGAAGCAAATCACAGTTGAGAGTCCCACAAGCTGCATGACTGATCTATCAAGACTTCCACTGTACTTCAGAGGTCCATGGGTCACAACCACAGGAAGTCACATTTTGAGACCCAGCTATGAAGTTATTCGAATGGCCCGAAGACACATCCCACATCAAATGGCTGACCTCCTGCACTTGCATACTGCAGGTCAGCTTATACTTTTTAGCTAGAGGCACTTCTTGCTGATTCCCTTTCGTAATACCCTGGAACAAAGAAACACACTCTCAACTTTCTGGGAAGTCTCCCTGGGTTACCTAGAACTCGGCTTGGCAGAAGCGAGCGCAGCAGCCCTCTTACAAACAAGCTCGTGTCTTTCAAATGGAGGCAGTACCACGGTGCACGCAAATGCCGACCGCTTCCCACCTAGTTTTTCGAGTCCACTAAAAGCAATTTCTCCAAATGGAGTTTCTGACTACCTTTAATAACTTCTGTCCCAAACTTTGCATCGTAAAAGCACTTCAGATTATGTGGCTTGTAGAGATAAAATGACGGCTTGCATAAATAAACAGCTTTCTAAAAAGCTATTTGGTCACCCTTTAGTCCTCTGCTGTTAAAATGGGCTTACAAGCAGAACTATTGGTAACACAGGCAGCTTTCTACAGAGAAACAATCCACTATGTAAAAATTATAAACCAGAAATCTCTGCTACTGTACGTTACATACCCTACACAGTTAATGAATTAGATGCAATTATCTCTAATCGTTTACTGTTCAGATTTCTTTTGTCTCTCCAGAAATCTGCATTGCACAGAAAAATGGTATTGAAAATTAATGCAGCATATGTTTGACAAAGAATGCCAGAATTTAATAGAAAAAACTATGGCACCATTAATACTGTCCCCCACTCGTGGCAGATAGCACTGCGGTATGGTTTTCACTACCTATATTGAGACGCGGGATGACGCTCTCTAATCAGCTGAATATCGAATACTTACAGAGCCCCATGTTCTACAAAATACAAAAATACCACAAGCAGTGTAACTTACTTATTGAGAGTATTATTTAACAATTATTAGTGTTTTCCAATTTCAGTTGGCATTAAACAAAGTGTGGTTATTTTGATGACTTTATTGCCTCTAAAAATAAAACCTAATAAATTCTGTGATTTTGTTAACTGTTCATAGTCAAACAGTACAATGTGTCATCAAACGCAAAAAAGGTAAATACGTAAAAATCCTGTCCCCAAAGCTTTCAAATGCTCTCAGCTTGGTGGATTTTTTAATTTAGTAGGAAAGAGAAACTTTATTTTTTCATCTATATCTAGCACGTTCAAGATATACAGTTCAGGATTAATGTGTCAGGGGTATCTAGCGAAACCAAGTATAAAAAAACCAACCAAAGAAAGAAGTAAAGTCAGTAAAGAAGTAAAAGATCGAAATTGAACTACACAAGCACAAGAGAAAAGCAAAAAACTAAACAAAACCCAACCCTAAAATACCAGAGCACCTGTAAGTACTGAATTTGGCATTCACACAAAACTGCTGTATTTGGCAATGAAACATTGCTTCCAAAATAGAAACAAACCCCATACATGTAAGAAAATTAATCAGATTTAATTTTCACTTTGTGTGTTCTGTATGAAAATTAGTTAAATTTCTACAGAATAGCTAAGGCACAACATGATAAATCCTGCCTTCCCTCTATTTCATGTAAATGGACTGATCTGAAAGTAAATTACACGGTCTATGAGTTTATTGCTTTATTTTGCTCTTACATAGGGCAGTTGCATCCAGCAGTTAAGAGCTGACCGAATCTGTTCTCTGGCTCTTCACAAGGGCATGCACAGAGCACCACCCCTGCTGAAGCACACAGACATACGTAACTGGATTTTTAATTAAGACAAGAATCCCACTAAGTATTTGTTGCATTTATCCCACTTGAAACCAAAATTTTAAGTTCAATTTCCAACTAAATTTTTTAATTTGGCTTTTGTATTTTTTTTTCCAAATATAGATCTAAAAAGGACTTGCAGTTCACTTCAGCAGACCCTGGTTATCCAGCTCTCCTGGGCTGCTTGCAGCCTTCAGGAACTGAAAGTAGCTTTGTGAAAAGGATACAACGGCTGACATTAAGACAGGACTTATCCATCTCTGCAGCTCATCACCTCAAATGTGAGAAACAGCACCAATTTCAATCAGAGCAAAACAAAACACTGCACAGGGCGTCAGGATCACCGCAAGGAAAACACACTTATCACAGAATCACAGGTCAAATATAGATATCTACAAATTAAAGAAATCTTGCAAGTTGAGTCCAGTTTTTCCACTCAATCACTGATTTCAAGCAATTTTCCCAACTGAAGTCCCTGATCCACTGCTATCATTTTCTTGGAGAGTGTTTGCTTTCTAAATGTTGCTTTAAAATATCAAGGCTTTGCCATCTAGGGCTGAAATGTGGTGAAAGCAATTACCTGGAAAAATATCCACAGATGGGCAGGATTTGTGAAGATAACGTGGCTGGCACTACAATTCCATTCATAACACCTCATAAGAAGCTGCACTGGCTCTTGTCCCACAGCTCAATACACAGCAAAAGCCCTGCATTTCCTACCAGAGAGATCCCTGATGTTAGCAACCAGGGAACCACATCCCTGAAAACTGCTTCATATCTCAAAAGAGAAATTCTTATTTCAAAATGGAAAAAGTAAAATAAGCTGGAGAGAGTTCAGTGCAGAGCCACAAAGATGGTGAAGGGAGTAGAACATCTCCCTTTATGAGGAAAGGCTGAGGGAGCTGGGTCTCTTTAGCTTGGAAAAAAGGAGACTGAGAGATGACTTCATTAAAGTTTATAAATATGTGAGGGGTGGGTGTCAGGAGGATGGAGCCAGGCTGAAGGATGGAGCCAGGATGAAGGGCAATGGGTGTCAGGTGAAACATAGCAGGTTCCACATCTATATGAGAAGGAACTTCCCAGTGAGGGTGACAGAGCACTGGAACAGGCTGCCCAGGGGAGTGCCAGGCTGCAGCTACAATATGATAGCTCCATGATTACACAGTGTTGGGGCCTCATCTCCCTACTACCATTGAGGCCATCTCCTGTTGATGTCACTAGGATTTTAATGCTAAGAATGTAACTGTTACTTAGCCAAGGCAGATATCAAAGCATCTGAACTACTGTGCTTAGGGCCACTGACAGTTCTGCTGTTCTGCTGCTTACAAACCCAAAAGCAGGAGGAAAGACATTGCAGCTACCTATGTCTGAAAGGGGATTTTCTCAGGAGAACACCAGCAGGACATTCTTCCATTGCTTTTCCCCACAGATCATTTGTCATTCAGCTCTATTACTCAACAGCACTGTAGCTGTGGCTTCCAAAAACAACATTCCACAAGGCTGCATCACCCTGAACAAGAAAGTAAAAATGAGAGAGTCGTTTTCCTTAGCTCTGAAATTCTGTGCAAGAACACAAGGTGATGATTACTGATTTCAGATGAAGACATGTGGGAAGGTAGAACTGATGTTGCTTTTTAAACCTTCAGATGCATTTAAAGGTGCTGCACCAGAAAAGGATGGTTGGTTCTCCATGTCAGGGAACACAGACCAGGTAGTAGTGGCAGCATCAGTAAGGGAAGAGACAGGTCAGACCTTAAGGAACAAACCTTGCTGATAAGACCAGCGAAGTACTGATGCATTATCTGGGTCTTGCAGGGCCTCAACAACAACAGGGCTTCAAGGAGAGTATGGATAAGCAATAGCTGGGAATGATGGAAATTCAGTTTCCTCCACTGAGGCTAATGGACGGACTAAGTGCCTTCTACATCCTAGTGCTACTACACAAAACCATCACACCTTAGATTCAATTTCTTCCTTGCTTTCCCAAGGTGCTGGAGTGAGTGCAGAGGAGGGCAACAAAGCTGGTTAAGGGCCTGGAGAATAAATCTTATAAGGAGAGATTGAGAGAGTTGGGGCTTTTTTGTTTGAGGAAGAGGAGGCTGAGGGGAGACCACATTGCTCTCTACAACTATCTGAAAGGACATCGTAGAGATGTTGGTGTTGGTCTCTTCTCAGAGGTAATCAGGGACAGAACCAGAGGGAAGGGCCTCAAGCTCCAAGAGGGTAGGTTTAGATTGGACATCAGGAAAAAGTTCTTCACAAAAAGAATGGTCAGGCATTGGAATGGGCTGCCCAGGGTGGTGGTTGAGTCATCATCCCCCCTGGATGAGTTTAAAAGACGCTTAGATGTAGCGTTGGGGGATCTGGTTTAGGGGTGAACCTGTAGAGTAGGACTGATGGTTGGACCTGATGATCCCAAGGGTCTTTTTCAACCTGAATGATTCTATGATTCCCATTCTGTAACTTTTGCTTTCCACAAGAACATCTACTGAAAGGTACCATATCCAAGAACCTCCAGGCTCACAAAGAAACAGCACTAACCTGGAGAATGCAGCCTATTGCAACCTCCTGGGTCTCAGGGGAAGCAAGATGCAAAATTTTAATTGCTTTGAATGTTTTGATGTTTGTGAGCTACTTCAAATAACTCATTTCAGGAGAAAGACATTCACCAGTATGCTGTGATCATGACTTCACTAAAACAATAAATCCTTTGGATTATTTTGCCTCCTTGAGAATTGTAGTTCAAACATTTATTATGCCAAAGTGGAAGTAATTTATCTTGTAACAACAAGAACAGGGTGCATTTCAGAGTCAGCCTCAACCTTATCAGTAATGTTTTAGGGGCACAAACTGACAGTACAAATACTCCAGATTCAGAAAATTGATGTGGAGACCAATGAATGAGAAAAATCAAGCTGCAGAAGTTATAACACAACCTCTGCTTCAACTATAATAAGGTCAAATGATGGGCTGAAGCATGCAGCGAGCAGGGAAATACTACCCCAAAATTAATCCAAGAAATACTCTTAACCAATATTGTCCTCAAAAAAAAAATATTAGTATACATTCATATACCAGCTAAATACTGCATTTCTCTATAATAAGGTTTAGATTCCCAGATATTTTACTGTGACTCTTACAGATAGATTTTCAAAACAGCTGTGTGCTAGTTAAGTCGGATGAAAGATATTGAAAAACTGGCTCTAATTATGTGATCTTTAAATGACAAACTCTTGAATTGGAAAAAAATAGGATGTGCTCTTATATTAGAGCTCTCTCAGACAGACATAAGGGACTATTAACATCCATCACTCCGCTTCACTATCACTTTCCATGTGAAAGTCTCTAGTGCCTGCTCTAGAATAAGATGCAACCGACATTTTTAGTCTTCAAGTAACATAACTTTAATTTTCATTTTAATCTTTTGCAGCAAAACAAAACCTGCATCTTATTGTAAGTAATATAATTTGTTTATACTTGATATCATTTGAAAAAGTGATGACACCCCAACAGCTCAAGCATAAAGCACTTTTAATTCTTTAGATGAAGTGACAGATGATTATCAAATAACATTTACTTAATATTCCAGTATTACGTTAAAAAAAATGTTACCTTTAAAATGCACATGAAGCACAAAGAAAATTCTTTATTCACTCTATTTTCTGTGTCCTTCCTGACTTCAGAGGATACCCAGTATGACAGCTCACCCTGTCATAGGAACCTTGAGCAATCAGTCTATCCCATTGTGTGAAACATTTTCTGCAATGTATTGCTTTTTTCTTGCCAAGACGCTTACCAGTTACTGTTTTCATCACTCAGCTTGTGTTTATCCATCTCCTAATTCATTACTCTCCCTGACAAGCCCTTTCTTGCTCAAGAGTTTGCCTTTTTTTTTTGCCACCTTGTACCACCGACAAGTGATAACAAATTTCTAAATATCCAGTAAATTGGGCTTTAATTACTAAATCTGCTTCTTAACCACTTTCAGTTTGCTCAGGTGTGTCAGAGTGAAAAAAGCAAAAGCATCTACTAGAGTAATTCTGAACTGAGACATCACAACTTAAGCAGGGCCACAGATATTACAATGGGAACACAGTGAATGAAAATGTATTTGGAAAAGAAAGAAGAAAAACATATAAAAAGTCTAAAACGGCATCAAAAGTAGGGAAGTCTGGACACTTTTGATATATTATAATTCCCTTGCTAAAACAGAATCACAGAACATTAGGGATTGAAAGGGACCTCACAGGATCATCTAGTCTAAATCCCCACTTCCAGAGCAGGATCACCTAGACCAAGTCACACGGGAACATTTAAACCCAGGCAGGGTTTTAAATGTCTCCAGAGGAGGAGACTCCACAACCCACCCTGGGCAGCCCATTCCGGTCCTCTGTCATCCTCATCATGAAGAAGTTCCTTCTCATATTGATGTGAAACCTCCTGTGTTCCATCTGACACCCATTGCCCTGTGTCCTACCATTAGATGAGCAGAGCCTGGCTCCATCCTCCTGACACCCACCCTTCACTTATTTATAAACATTTATGAGGTGACCCCTCAGTCTCTTTTTCCCCAAGCTGAAGAGACCCAGCTGCCTCATCTGTTCCATATAGGGGAGGTGTTCTACTTCCTTCAAATGAAATCCTCATGGCCAAAACACTCCCATCCTCATTTTCCAGTTGTGTGGTGGACTTTATTTTTAATCCTAAAGTTTTACATAGGTCTGATAAAATAAAAAAATTTTGCCAGGAAAATCCTAATCTCGTGATGGTAGAGTTCAGTTCTGTCAGATCTCTCACATATCCACAAAGATTTTTTCAAGTTCACTTGGTTAAAGAACTTAGCAATCGTGCTGTTTTTTCAGAGGCATCAGTGTCAGAAGAGATTGGGAGGTTTGGTTTTTACACAGAGGTACTGGATGAGCAATAGATTTTTGTTAATAGATGGTGTTGGCTAAAAGCCTTTTATTCTGGCTTTTTTCCAGCAGAGAAATGACATTTGGCACCTGGAAATAGGGTTTTTCTCTTTACAAATTTGGCTCCTCCCATAAGGAACTGTAAACCTCAATTGTTTTCCTTCCAAATACGTTCCAAGGAATTTTCGTCCTCCACCAGCAAGCTGGCAGTGACAGCATACATGAATGAAGGGAATTCTGTTTACTGGAGATGTTGTTTGTTTTATCCAATTTGCAGTTGAAGACTGAATTAATATGTGGGTGCTAAAATAATTTTTAAGGCAAATATTCATTCTCTTGAAAAAAAAAAAGGATACTTAATACCATTTCCATGTGGTAGAGTTGATGAGATCTTGGCTACAGAACAGCTAGCTGTGGCGGGGGGATTGGACTGGATGATCTTTTGAGGTCCCTTCCAATCAATCCCCAATGATTCTATGAAGCTCTACAGATTCCAGAACTGTCTATCTTGATAATGTCAAAGAAGAGCACAAGACTATCTGTCCCTGACATCAGTCCATGCAGAGTTTTGACAGGTCAAGGAACAAAACAGTTACCTTAATAACCATCTATTATTAAAAATCCCTCCTTTTTGATTAAAATGCACATTAATTTCCTATTTAAGTAAACACTTTCTTTGGAGTCCATCCTGTTGTGTGAACTGAGAACTAACATTATAGTTATTCTCATCTTTCAGGTGGGTAGTGAGGAAATCACTACAGAAAGTCTGAGGGAAATCCAGAATTACCTTAGGGCTTGGGAGAGACTAATCTGGGACTTAGGAACCGACATAATGTTCTTTTCCATCCTGCCAGGTGCAGAAGAAACTGGAGAGTTTCATAGATTGTTATCTTGCTCCAGGGCTGGTGCTACTAACAGAACTTTGGGTTCTTGGACCAAAGAACCTGTGTACAGGGGACCGAGCCTGCTGGCAAAACATGGGGTACACCTATCTCAGCACAGGAAAAGGGTCTACTTGCAGGAGTTAGGAGCCCTCATTCAGAGGGCTTTAAACTGGAATCAAAGGGAGGAGATGAACCCAGGACTGCTAGGGATAAACCTTGAGGCAACATAGTGATGCTCTAAGTGATATCCATACCTTGGCTCAAGTGCACACATACCAGTGCCCATAGCATGGGTAATAGACAGGAGAGTTGGAAGCTATTGTGCACCAAGGATATCATGATACAGTTGTCATTGTGAAAACGTGGTGGAATTATTCACATGGTTGGATTATTGCAATGAATGGGTACATCCCTTCTTTAGAAGGGATAGGCAAGGGAAGAGGTGGTGGAGTAATGCCTAATCATGTTTCCAACTTGCCTTTTGCAACAGCAAACACAGTTGGAAGGGACTGAGATTTTTTTTGTTCTGTGTAGTAGCTCTTTCTGTAAAAATCCCCCTGAATAAGTGTCATTGCTTATCTGTAACCAGTTTACTAAGTGATCTATGAAAGCCACAGAAACCTTAAGAAACAACAGCAAACCAAATCTTACCTTCTCAGCCAAAATCCATGAAAATAAATGGGACAAAAAAGAAATTAAACACTTTTAAAACACATTTTCTATAAGAATAAATAGGGAAAGAATGTTTGGAGAAATATTCAAAATTATATTACTTCTGCTACATTCACCTTTAAAACACTCTCTGTGACTGTAAGTTTTTTGACAGAAATGCTTATTTCAACTTGCTGTATCAGACAAGAATAATTTCTGCATATAGTGGACTTTCATAATTTATAACAAATTTAGCAGTGGACCTTAATATTGTGCCACTGTTAAAAAGTACAGCTATTGCACATTAAAAGGTCACACTTGTTTTCTAAGCTTTCCTTGTAGCAAAGATGCATTTCTACTGTGTCTGCCCTGTAATTTGAGGACTGAACTCACTACAACTTCTCAAGCTGTGTGGATATAATCTCCCTTTTTGTTTACACTTCAACAATACTAATGCTTTATATTTTCAGCATTTCACTTCCTACTCTGAAGATCTTTCAACAGGCAAGAAAAGTATACTGTTTTAGTACTTGAATATGTAATGCAGCTTCATCTTTAGGTGATTTGTCATTATTCAGAGGGTAAGGATTCATTCTTATTTCATAACTATACCATCAATATTTTCTCCATGCTAAGTAAATAGAAAGTAGACAATAAAATTCAGTATCAATAAGTGTATGGGTATTATGAACATATGTGAAGGGTGGGTGTCAGGAGGCTGGAGCCAGGCTCTGCTCAGTGTCATCTAATGATAGGACAAAGGGCAATGGGTGTGAGCTGGAACATAGGAGGTTCCACATCAATATGAGAAGGAACTTCTTCACAGTGAGGGTGACGGAGCCCAGGGGCTTGTGGAGTCTCCTTCTCTGGAGACATTTGAAACCCACCTGGGTATGTTCCTGTGTGACTTAGTCTAGTTGGTCCTGCTGTGGCAGGGGGATTAGACTAGATGATCTTTTGAGGTCCCTTCCAGTCCCTGATGTTCTGTGATTCTGTGATTTTACTCTCTGTATTTTTCAATGCCTTAAAGGACCCCAAATTCTGGTACTACTAAACCAGGCAACCCAAGAAATGCTGCAAGATCACTTTGTACCCTACAATAGCTATTTTTTATCAAAGACTGAGGTCCATTAGTGTGATGGTTAGTTGTATCATTCTCTCTATAAACCTGAAATTATTTCACGTTAGCAAAGTCAAAAGTTTCCATTAATCACTGTCAGGAGCAGAAACCAATTCCCATAACACACCATTAATTAATGCGACGTACCCCACTGTGTTCAGCAATGTTCATTTCATGACATTCATCAGAAAAAATTAGTAATTTGGGCTCTGATATTTTTGCTGTATTCCTTTACAACATGACTACCTCATTCTGACAATATAATCTATAACACAGAAATGCCAACAGTCTTTGCTTTGCAAAGTCCCCATCCTTCCTAGGTCTTCATCAAATTGTATTATGACAAGTTGTACTCTTGGCAACATCCTTTGGAACTCTTGGGAATTTTAGCACTTCCCAATCAAAGGGTCCAGATAACTGACAAAACATAATGCTTGAGGGCTATTTCTTGAACTGTGATACCTCAAAGAACATGATACTGGCATTTGGTCACAATGTCTTTTTTTTGATATTTAAGATTGACACTTGCTGCAATTACCCTTTCCACCAGATTCTGCTCCAGAGATGTGCAGCCTCTCAAATTACTGACAGCCCTGCCACAAACCTGACTTTGTTCTCTTAACCAACTACTCCCCATGGCATTTCATTAAAGGGATATTTTGACTGAAAGCAGTCCTGCCAAATACCTTTCTACTCATAAATTGGTTTATCATTCCACTTCTGGCTGCCTTTGCTGAACGACATGCAGATTTGGAGGTAATCCAATTAAGAAGTGGAGCAATTAATATTACAATCTATCTTTATTCTAACTTCCTGAGATGAAGGGTTAAACACTTCCCAGTGACATGAGATCCAAGCAGTATATGTATGAACAACTCATACATTCATGCAGCCTTTTCTACTACCAACTCTCTTCCAGCACCTTAAAAGCTGTGAGTTTTAGCCCATAACTGTTTCTCTTGCACTCCCTCTAGGTACTAAACAGGGCTTTGTATGGAAGTCAGAGATGCTACCCTCATCTGCATTAGGATGTAGCACCAGTTTAGCAAGTCATAGCTAAATAAAGGAACAGCTTAATCTCAGAATCACAGAACCTGATGGATTGGAAGGGACCTCTGGCAGGCCCACCTAGACCAAGTCCAGACAAGGAGACTCCACAAGCTCCCAAATTCTAGTGCTCCGTCACCCTCACTGTGAAGAAGCTCTTTCTTGTCAATGGGACTGATTTTTTTTTTGTTGTTGTTCTTTCTGTTGAGGTGGTAAGTTCTGAACTACCAATTTGGTCAAAGTTGTGCCACTTTATGAAATATTGCTACTTCATCTCTTGAGAAGAGTTGAGGATTACAACCTCCTCCACAAAGAAGAGAAGGGTTCTAGTTATTGGAGACTCACTCGTGAAAGGGATTAAGGGCCCAATATGCTGACCTGACTCTCCTCATAGGGAAGTCTGATGTCTACCTGGAGTCTGAATCAGGGATATCAGTAGGATGCTCCCTAACCTGGTGAGATCAGCTGACTGTTACTCACTGCTGATCTTCCAAACAGGTGGGGAGGAAACTGTATTCTGTAGCCTGAGGGGAATGAAGACAGACTACAAGGCGTTGGGACGTTTGGTAAATATTGTCCTGATATTAAGCCCCAGCCTCTCCTCCATGCCAGGAAAGGTGATAGAACAATTTGTCCTAGACACTGTCTTCAGGCATTTCAGGGACATGAGGGTCATTAGGGACAGTCAGCATGGCTTCACAAAGGGAAGGTCATGCTTGACCAACCTGATAGCCTTTTATGAGGGTGTAACCAGGTGGATGGATGATGGCAGAGTGGTGGATGTGATCTATCTTGACTTCAGTGAGGCATTTGACACAGTCTCCCACAGCAGCCTTGCAGACAAACTGAGGCAGTGTGGTCTAGAGGATTGGGTAGTGAGATGGATGGTGAACTGGCTGCAGGATAGAAGCCAGAGAGTAGTGGTCAATGGGACAGAGTCTAGTTTGAGGTCAATATCTTATGGAGTGCCCCAGGGGTCAGAACTGGGACCAGTACTATTGAATCTATTCATCAGTGACTTGGATGAGGTATTAGAGAGCACTGTCAGCAAGTTTGCTGATGACACAAAGCTGGGTGGTGTTGCCAACACCCCTGCAGACTGTCTGCCATTCAGTGAGACCTGGACAGGCTGGAGAGCTGGGCAGGGAGAAATTTAATGAAATATAACAAGGGTAAGTGTAGAGTCTTGTGTCTGGACAAGAACAACCCCAGGTACCAGTATAGGTTGGGGACTGACCTGTTGGAGAGCAGAGTAGGAGAAAGGGACCTGGGGATCCCAGTGGACAGCAGGATGACCATGAGCCAGCAATGTGCTCTTGTGGCCAAAAGGGCCAACAGCATGCTGAGGTGGATCAAAAGAGGGGTGGTTAGCCGATAAATAGAGATTCTTCTCCCCCTCTATTCTGCCCTGGTGAACCCACATCTGGAGTATTGTGTCCACTTCTGAGCCTCTCAGTTCCAGAAGGACACAGAATTGCTTGAAAGAATCCAGTGTAGAGCAACGAGGATGATGAAGGAAGTGGAACACCTCCCTTATGAGGAGAGGCTGAGGGAGCTGGTTCTCTTTAGCTTGGAGAAGAGGACAATGAGGGGTGACCTCATTAATGTCTGTAAATATGTGAAGGCTGGGTGTCAGGAGATGGAGCCAGGCTCTTCTCAGTGTCGTCTAGTGATAGGACAAGGGGCAATAGGTTTAAGCTGGAAAACAGGAGGTTCCATGTAAATATGAGAAGAAACTTCTTCACGGTGAGGGTGACGGAGCACTGGAACAGGCTGCCAGGGGGGTTGTGGAGTCTTCTTCCCTGGTGATGTTTATACCCACCTGGATATCTTCCTGTGTGACTTGGTCTGGGTGATCCCGCTGTGGCAAGGGGAATGGACTGCATGATATTTCGAGGTCACTTTCAATCCCTAACATTCTGTGATTCCGTGATATTATGCAGACATTTTGCATGAGTTCATTATCAGTCCCCTGTGTTTAATACTAGAAGTCCTCTGCATTCTGAGAGGATAGTCTGAACCACAAAGGAAGTTTCCTCCCACTAACTTTTCTGGAAGCTACAGCTCAGTAAAACACTAGTTGTGATACACTTTACAGCAGAAGGATTTTTGATTATTGAAATATCTTCCTAGAGCAATTTTGCACTTGCCTTGCTGCTATGATAAGTATCAGAGGAGAAAAAAAATCAGCTCCTTGCAGAGAAGAAACTGTGTCATACCCACCCTTTAAAAGTGAGTCTTCTAGAATCAAAGCAGAACCCAGTAAAAGCTTTAGAAAAACTGTGCTGTTTTACATCAGGGCTGAATTTAGCTCCAAATTTTGGCTAAGACTTTCAAAGGTAGCAAAAGAGACCGAAAAACAAGGACAACACAAGGTCAATGCGACAGAACAAAAATAACTGATAAAAGCTGGTGCTTTTTTTTTTTTCAGATATTGAAAGTTCAGTTCATCAATTTTAACTATATGGCCAGAAGCAAGAAGTATAGTAAGGCAGTGGCTTTACAGAACTGTGTCGTTTTGAGCAGAGGCTGAAGGACAAACTTTCAGGAAAATCAGCTAAACAAACAAAAAGGAATAATTAAACTAGTCCGCTGCCCAACTGTCACTTGACGCACTTCTGTCCTTGGATAAAACATCACTTCTGGGTGGGTTATTATCCTAATTTGTCTATCAGTGTGTTTGGGTGGTTAATTTCCTGGCAAATATAGGAACGGTACTTTGGGGAACTGCTTATTTCTATCACAAATTCCAACCTTCATAGTATCAGCACCACACCAAACAAATTACTGCATCCCAGGATATGGACTTACGCTTGACCACTTGATGCTAGTTGACACACTTGTTAAAGTACTCAGTAGGTATCCAATGTCCTATTGTACGTCCTGAAAGGCATTCCTGCTGACAATCAGCCTGCATTGCATCCCATTGCCAAAAGGGATGGGCAAAGTATGGTTTATTTACTGTAGAGATGTCCTCACTTTCTCACTTTCACAGGTTCCTAGAACAAACAGCATATCTGTACTTCTTAACATTAAATATTTGGACTTTACTAGCTCCTTTCATTCCACTTGTATTTCCATTCAGGCCTGGAAATTACAAACTTCAGCTCGGTCTTGCGGAGAGTTGTGAGTTGGATGAGAAGTGACACTGCTTGAAATCTCACAAAGGCAGAAAAACAGCTTGCTGACATTCCGAGTTCAATAATTATATCATAATGAAACTTGGTCAAGCATCCTTGACTATAAGTATCAACCCAGTAGAGGAAAAACACCACAATTTCCTGCCAAAACTCTTCCTGAAAATCTTCCTTGCAGAGCTGAAGAGAAGCTTGGAACTGGCTGTGGAAATTGTGGTTGTAGTTCTTGCCTCTGTCCTCTCTAAACATCAAAGCTTTTTTATAAGCTTTTGAACACTCATAATAACATTAAGAAAAATAGGGATAGGAAAGAACTGCTGTTGTTGGATTGCCTGGATGTATATCCTTGTGATTCTGGGACTACTCCCTACAAGCTGTATATAGTCAAGATTATGTTGATTGATCCAGAGTATTCATACAGATGCCTGATAGTGCAATATGCCTCACGGAGATGTGGATGCAGTTAAAGAGTTTAAAATTCATCCTCATCTATCCAGTCTTTTTCTAGCCTTTATCTTCTTTCTATTGGAAGATGAGGTCTTACAGGTACTCCTCCTCATCTACAGGATATGTAAACTGCAAAAGTATTTGAAAGCCGTGTCCAAAACTCCCATGGAGTCTTCATCACAGCTATAATGTCTTCAGCATTGTGAAGCAATATTAAGACTCCTGCAACATGGCAAGAGAGTGGGAGTATTGGAGCCTAAACAGCAGCACTTACACACTTTTGGCCACATGACAACTTTCCTCTATATTCTTTTGTGTAATCTTTCTCTAATCTGTGTGTTCTAGATACAGCTTCTCATGGCTGCTTGCCTACTGGACAGTCCTCGTAGCGATATAATTAATTCTGTAATGCCTTCTGTGTAAAAAAAATAAAGTCAAAACCAAAATATAGAAGAGTTCTAGTCTGAAAAGACAATAAAGAAATCAGACAAGTACACCCCAAGTTGTGGACCACTTAGCACCAATATATGGAAGAGAAAAATGAACTCCAGTTCACTTGCGGGCAAATCCTACTGCCTTGGCACAGTTAGTCTGACAGCTAGACCAGAAATATGACAGAGCATAAATCAGATCTTAATCATTTCATCCCCTTTTTTCAGAGGAGCAAGGCTGGTAGGATCAGAGAACACCAACTGGGACACATCATTTGATCACTTCTATTCCTAAAGCTTGAGGCTTAAAGGGAACCTGAAACCATTGGCTATGTCTGAGTTAGTAAATTCTTGAACTTGGGGCCAGCTGAGAAAGAGCAGTCCACATCTGCACTATTCATTATCTTACTGTCTGAAACAGGAGGGCCATGTCAGAACTGCCTACTGGAAATGGTTTCCAGCCTGAGCCTCCTCTAGACCCATTGAGTAAGCAGTATTTGTCATGAGCCAGAGGAACAATATTTTAACACAGTAGAGAAGATCACATACCAATACTCAAATAACAGCAAGGGAATAGCCTCCAAGAATAGCTTCCCAATTCTCATGTGCCATTACATTTCATACAGTTACCACTAAACTGGACACATCAGCCAGAAAAAAACCCAGAAGTATCATTTTTGAATATCTAGCAGTTTAAATTTTACTTGATCAGCTGAGGTTTTTAAGGTAGTCACAGCATGACATTTTATTCAGCCTTAAATACCATGGATTCTCTATCCAGTTTTCAATAACTTTTGGGAATGCAGAAACCTGAACTGTAAGTACCAGCCTAACATCAGCCCAACAAATATTCTGTATCTAGAGCAAACATCAACTTCTATTCACGATGTGCCTTCTTACAAGTTACACATTCCCATCTACCACATTGCATTGGAACATACACTTAATAGCTCACGCTCTCTGTCTGCTGTGTAGGACTCACAGCTAGGACAGAAGAGAACAACAGTTTTAACGATGAAGAAACAACAGAAGTGATACCTAATCAATTTTGCTCTGTCTTCAGAAAGAAACAGGACAATAGAACTTACCGGTTGTAGCACAAATTATGTTACCCAGAATGGATAACAGAGGGACCACTGTTATTAACACTCTTCCTGACTCCTGGTACTGCCTCAGTAGTCCAGGATGTACTTACATCCCTTTTCAGGGTCTTTTTTCTGCTGAATGAAGAACACAACTTCATTGCTTTTGTGTGTACCAACAACAGATGTTTTTCTCATCTCTGTCCACTAAGAGAGCTGTGCCACTGTGTTGCTCTTCATTTAAAAAAAAATACATTTTTAACTTCCCTATTGTCCTTTCACATGGCTTTATCCCAGATGCTTTAGTGGCTGTTATCAACTTTCTACACTTCATAACTTCTGAACTATATCAATAGCGGTTAGTGTCCCTTCTCCCATTCATTATAAATTGCTTTTTTATTTCTAATCTCTGCTTTCACTTCAACGCTGAGCCAGAAAAGGCTTTTAGGCTTTTTTCTTGGCTGTAGAGTCATGGATTTTGGACTATCTAATGTACCTTTACTTTATAAGAACCCTCAATTTTCAGCCACACTTCTCATGCTCTTATGTCTTTGTGGAGATGGTATCACATGCTTCCATTTTTTGCTGTATATAAAATTTGTTCCAGATTTTAGTGGCTTTCCTTATGGGACCATTTCTTATGGATAAATAGCTTGAGACTTAGTTGTTGCTTTGGAGATATTTTTATGTCCTCGGAATAACCTAACTAGTAGCAGTGGTTACTGCTACCTATCTGCCGTCCTGGAACAGCCTCTAGCTGAGTGTGCATCACCCTTCGACCATCTGAACTATCTGATTTACTGCCAAGCTGTCACAAAGCCCTGCTTATTACCTAAAAAAAAATCAGACTAACATAGGACTGTCTATAAGAACAGTTATATGAGGTAATATCCTGCCAACATACCACCTTTAAAATAAAATTGAAGTCATGCTAATGCCAAGTTTGAATCACTGAAACTGAATGGACTCTCCCTGCACCTTAGGTATTTATGAGATAGCCAGCAACAGCGTTCTATATTCAAGGAAGAGAAAAGTCCAAAGGAGAACTAGGGTGTCTGCTGCTCAAAATGGGTTATGTTTCAAAACAACTCCTTTCTCTGCGGTAAGAGAGATTCAGGTTTTGAGCACCTTTGAGCACCAGTGTTGATGAGGAACAACCTGAAATCCACATCTGAATTTTGATTTCTAAGACCTTCAATTTTTTCAAGTCACTCAGAGGAAAATGGACAATTATCGGTTTGATGAGGCCCTTGGGAAAAGTTCAGAAAGTGTGAGGTTATATTTGAAAATTGTTTGCAAACAGAAAAGGTGCATTAAATTGCCTCTTCAGTGCCCAGAAATAATAGGTTTCAGCAGAGTTAGGATGCTAGGAGTTATAGAAGTGTCACTGGAAAAAAAAGTATAATGAGAAGTGCTCAAAATGTTGGTACATCCTTGGAGCTCAGAGTGCAGTATATAGCTATTGTCACCTCAACGCACTAATTACAGTGAATGGAAAAGGGCAACAATAAATAAAAACCAGATGGGGAAATGTCATCCTGTTAATCCAACTCTGTATCTTTCTAATTCACAGGAAACATTTTATTTCTGGGTCACAATGGCTAGTGCTATGGCACATTTTATATGCTGGGAGTTTTTACAGCAGAGGGAGTTCTTACATTACATCTTTCCCTGACATTTTCTGACACCAATTTTTATTCTCCCTATAGAAGAGCATGTGTAGCACGCACACACAAGCTTAGAAAAGCAGGCTAACTTTATTGACTTTGCAACTTCGAAAGCACCAAGTTAGCAGGTACCTGTTCACGACTTATGCTGCTCTTACTACATCTGTCAAGAGGACCCTATCAGGGAGAGGAACAACAGATGTAGTTTAGAGCCACATCACTGAAGTCTGCTCAAGACTCACAATAGGTCAGATACAAAAGTGCTCAGCAGCCAAGTATCCTGTACCGATCACCTTCTGACTGTTGGACTTAGCAACTTAAACAACCTCACCTGACGATCTAGTTTTGTACAATCCAAACACAACAAACTCCATGCACGTGAAGAGCGGGTACAGAACACCCTAAGCCAGGACCTGACTCCACAGCACCACCGGGCACAATCCCAACAAAAACAGGGCTGGAAATAATACATCCTCCAGGAACTCGTCCAGCTCCAGTGCTGGAGGTTGTGAGAAAATTCTCTCTATTCTTTCCCAGTCCTCATGATTTCAAGGTTTTTGGTCATTCCTTCTAGACTATTTTCAGGTATCATATGCTGATGTTCAACACGGCAGTGAGCAGCCAGCAGCTTCAGCGATGTCACCTCTAACAAGATCTGGTGAAAAAGGAGCTCCTGGACAATAGGATGCTTGCCAGGGTCCTGTTCTAGACACTTCTGAATAAACTCACTGTGCAGAGGGTCCTCCATTAGCTGCATGGCACTGTTGATAGTGGTATGATTAATTGTCCTTACCCTGAGGTTCTTCTGCTCCTCACAACAGGTCTTCATACAGTTGCTAATTGTGTCCATTGCCATTGACCCAATTTTTATCAGTCTACTGTGCTGGACAAAGGGTGTCTCAGGTCAGGTTGCCATGGATGATTGGGGTAACCACAGGAGTGGAGGTAGCTGAGATGATCTGGATGCACCATCACTTCTAGGCCTTTTCATTCATAGTTCAGTGGTTTTTCTTCATCTTCTTTGGGAACTCTTTCAAGCTCCTTGAACACACATACTCTGTGAAAAAGATCACCCAGGCCTTCTTCTCCTTCACATCGGCCCAGTAATGTTCAGATGTCACCTGAATTAAGTTGTCAAACACCAGTTTAACTTTCTATCCCTGAAACTTGAAGTTCTTCCACTCAGAAAACTGAACTTCATTCCAAACAACTTCCATCCCTTCCTCCATGTCCATGGCCAAGTAGGCACCATCAATTCCCTAGGACACTGTGCTCCTCATGCTGCTTCTGCCAGTGGCCACACTGTGACTCCTCCAGGATGGGTCTGAGACTCACCCTTGCTCTCACCTTCCAGTGGTACTGCAGAAGTCACCAGCCCTGACATAGAGGTCATTCTTGGGCTGGACCAGGCAGACAGCAGCTTTGAGTCAGAACTACTGCTTGGCACCTGCTTGGACTTACCCTCTGACATGTCGCAGTTACACAACAAGCCTGGCCTAGCGTCTCCTGGTCCCCAGACACGATACTACTTCACTGAGAGGCCATCACCAACCACTGTGAGGCATCTTTTGGATGACATCAGCTCACAGCTTTATAAACAAACACCTAGAAGTTACAAGCATCCACACATGGTGTTTCACATGCGCAAAGCCATCATCATTGCTCAGACTCCAGAGCTCACAACTTATTACCAGGACTAAAAGCTGTTGTGACACTGGGCAGGAGGATACAAGCCAGAGCACAACCATCCCTTCATCTTGTGAAACAGAGGATCTGTCTCCTCAGGCTCCTGCCACCTGCTTCTCCACCAATAAATCTGCCTTGTTTGGCCCTCATTTCAACATGTCTGTCTACCATTAAGGCACAGGAAAGATGAAAGGTCCAAGCCAGGTTTACCCAACCCATTGCTACTCTTGGCCTCTCTAATGGACCAATAGACCCCTGCAACAATGTGAGAGTCTCAGATATGATGAGAAAAGGTTCCAGCCTTTCCACTGCAGCTTGTACAGAAAAGGACACATATAAGCTGGGGATATTATTTTTTCCCCAGGAAAGTTGTCCATATCACACACGCATACGTTTTAGCACAGTGAGGTATGTGGAAATGTGGACATCAAGTTCCATGCAATTCAAAAGATTCATCTAGTTGCCTATAGATAATTAATACTAGCATTTTCAATTTCATAAAAGTAGCAGGAGTGCTCTTGTGCATGTCAGAAGCTCTGACATACGTGTATACACAAGGAAAACAGTACAAAAAAGCACCTAATGCAACATCATTCTTATCATAATATTGACAGGTGCCATTCTGGAGCACAGTTATAGAACCTGGAGATTCACAGTCCATTTTAAAACATTAAAGAGTGGAGGGTAATGATGTATCTGGGCAAGTTAAGTACTGGGAGAGGATATACACCTTGACCAGGTCAGACAACAGCTCCACCAAAGTAGCAAAAGCAGATAACCTGTCAATCAAATTCTCATACTCTACCCAGCATGAGCCACCCTCCTTTCAAAACTCTGCTAATTGCATGTTCTGAGGAGAAAGGGCAGGTGCTCTGCCAGACTATATGCAGCAAACACTCGTCTTTACTCATCTGTGGAAAAACGGAAAACAAAACCCACTTTGGAAGTCATATGGGGTGTTTTAATTTATCACCTTCCTTAGAAATAACTAGCATTTACGTGATGCCGAGTTTAACATACTTCAGACCAGAACTCCTGTGGTGAACTACCAACAATGGAAACATTTGAAACCATTTTGAGAGTGATAGCTTCCCTAATTTTGTTTCTCAAAAAATCTCGATTCTTCTGTACTCAAGCCTCATAAATTCCAGTCTTGGATCAAGCAAAGCAGAACTGCAGATCTTCTAGCTTATGATCCAATAAAAGAATCAACCCCCAAGACCCCTCCAAAATGACTTGCTCACTCTCCAAATTCCCTTTTCGATAGCAAGAATAGATTATATTTAGCTCGTGCTCCATTAAAAATTGCCTGTCTTTAAACAAGGTGCTGTTTTTTATTCTTTCTGTCTTCAGTTATATAAGACTTCACTGCTGTCTTCACTATGATAACACTCCAACAGTCAAAAAAATACATTTCAGGTGTTCAACATGAAGGAGGTTGTGTGAGTTTAACCTTCCTTGGGATCCTTGTGAGCTTTTTGTATTTAATACTTGTTTTATCTGAAGCCTGTGGAGGTTCTAAAATATTAGAAGACACACTTTCTGAGAACTACCTTTCTAGTAGCCCGAAGATATAGCCTTGATGTTGGGCAACAAAGTTATTCTCTGTAATCCCCTTGATGTTGTAAATGAAAAAGAGTATGGAGCTAACATCATCTGAACTTTGGGCAAACCATTCGCTCAAAAGCACCATCAAAGAACCAAGCCCTGCCAAAAAAGACGGAAAAGGGAAAAAAACCCTCAAAAAAAATCCCAAAGCATACACAAAATGAAATTGCTGCAAATTAACGTCATTGTATTTGGAGACCCATACAAAACAAAACCCACCGCAGTCTGTAAAGGAAAGTCAGAGAAGACAAGGATTGAAGTTGTAGCTTCACAGTAGCCATCTTTTAACAGCTTTCTTTTTTTCAACACTTTAACCTAAAGGAAAAAAAACCCTAAAGAAACCCCCACTTCCCATTGTTATGCCCCTATTCAACCTTCATTCGAAGTCATTCACTATGCATTAATTACCACTTTCTTCAATGCACCGGGAAGCTCCCAAACATGCTCCTGTTTTCAAAGAGGCACACTTCCATAGCTCAGCTTTTTATATGCAGAGCCTGCTGGATTTTTTTCCCTCTGCATACTTTGAGATTCCCCTAAATTTTGCATACTGTAACTGTTCAGAAAGGGAGGGGTGAAAAGACAAAAGGCTGATTTCATGCTTCCAGAACAGTTGTTTGCATCCCTTTCATTTTTCTTTCCAGCTGTGAGAGGCAGCAGAAGGTTCTTTAGCAGGTGTCCTGCCTGCCCTATGGTAATTTTTAACTTTCCTTCACTTTCTTTTATGTCTGTTGCATTTGCAGAGACATTTTCTCTCATCTCACTCTTTATTGCTGTTTTTCCTTTCTTTTTTCTTCCTCTGAGCAAAATATCTGGATTTGCCCTATTATGTAATTCTGTTCAGCTGTGAAGTCCGATTATAAAAGTGAGCAGGGGAGAAACGTTCAGAAGACCCAATATATAAATTAAATCTCTGCCCCTTCTTACTCATTCCACAGACTTTCCTCACTGCTAAACTGCACAAGTGCCGCACAGACACAAGTGACAACAGCACGAGACAAAACCATCTCTGATAACAAAACCAGGCATCCATACCCTAAATCTTATATCTTACAACCTTATACCCAGTGTCCCAGCCTCTATGTGTCAATGTTTGTAAGGACTTCCCTAGGCCCAAGGCACAAATCAAATTAGGTCTTGGCAAGTTTACACAAAAAGAAGCAGATATTAGTTAAATGATCAAAAGTATTCTTTTCTATAAGGAAAAGTGTTTTTCAGGGCAAAAGTTATTTTGTTTCCCTGTATTTATTTATTTTGGTTTTATTGATGATTATCTCTACACATAAGAAAACATTGTGAAAAAAAAGTTGCATCAAGGAAACAGAAGAAAACGAAGCACAGAAAATGATGTACCTTTTGAAGAAATTCAAACACCTCCATCGGAGGGAGTTGGTTTTTAGATTTTAAAGAGGTCATTCACTGCAAAGCACAGGCCTACATCTTGTCAGTGTGATACGCTCCATTCTTTGATTTCAAATATGCAAACAACTCTTGTTCAGGCTCAAGATGCATTTTGATGAAAAAATAATTTCTGTGGATGCATGCTGCACATTTTATACTGCCATGTGTAAAATATACAGCAACAGACCATTTGAAACTAAGAAGGGCCATTATTGATTTTATCAAGGTCAAAAGGTCACTGCCAGCTCTGTAGTTTTATGGTCATGGTAGTTTGAATAATCCCATCCCAGTGTAAGTGCTGTTGTCCTCATCTCTTACAAAAGGCCTTATTCAGTTAAAATCATGCAGGTGACTTTAAATAGGTAGTGATGCACCATAAATACTTCTAGCATTTTGCAAACCTTATATTGCCACCCTTGCTGCTACAGTCAGTAAATCTTGTAAGTATAACTCATTTAAATGATTGCAAGGAGAGTAACACCAATGATTGTCTTATTAGACCACCTTCCCCTTACTTAATATAATAAGCATCTGCTACACTTACTCACTCTGCAACAGAAATAGTTTCTTTTAAAGGGTGAGTTTCTTAACTCTCTCCCATTTATAGTCTAAAATATAAATAAAATGAAAGAAGTGAAAAGGTTAACATTTTTAAACACCATAACTTTGAGATAATTAAATAAAAATTAAAAAGTTTCCAGGTCATTTTTGTGACATCTGCAGCTAAAAAAAAACACATTATAGATATATTTCCTACCTTTTCCTGCAGTGAAAGTTGTGTCCAAGAAAGAATAAATCAGGAAGCAGGTGGCGAAAGGTCTCTTAAGAAAAAAGTTCTTTCTGCTGAAAGACAGGGGAATAAAAGAGAAAGCTCTAGCTCAGTCAACACAGTTCAAAGTACAAGGAAGCATCCATATAAGAAAAAATTTCTATTATGGAAATATTAACAATCATCTTTAATTATTGCTTTCTAATGGCTTTTCTAATGACAAAAATATGGGGAAATGTGCGTTCATTTTTTCACTGATTACTTGTATAGCAGTTTACAAATAGATTTCAAAAATGTCTTTTTTTTCATTGTCATAAATAATTTAAGTGCATTTTGCAATGTAGACCCTAGTCCTTTTACAGAAAAATAATGAAAAATTCCCCTTCCTTTTCTGCTTGAACTATGCTTGAAAGTTTTCTTGTGAATTTGCTTCACATGCTATAAATGAGCACCCACACCAGGCACCTGATTTTAAATTTAGAATTCAGAAGCCAAGCGGACACGCTGCCCGGTGGTCTTTATGCCTCTTTTGCAGGATCAGACCACTGGTTGAATCCACGTCCCTTCTGCACATGAATGTAGGGACTTGTCCTCAGTGCAGCTGTCTGCAAGCAACTGTGAAAGCTGCAGGGCTAATCCCATGAAGACAGTTAAACGTACAGGTCACGGCTTGCTAAAAGCATAACCCAGTTCTGTGTCTGCTTCTCTCAGCCTGTGCACATTAGATTTTGTGGTGAACCCAACACATTTAAAGTAACAATGAGGACAACCTCTCTGTTTTACGATTGCACAGTACTAAGCACATGAGCTTTCTGGTTCACAGCTAGGAGTTCTAGGTGCTACAGTAACATAAATGGTGTTATTCAGAATTCTGGAAAGCTTTCCACGAGGGAGGAAGGCCCTTCAGTGTTGATGGACACATGGTGGGACACTGTAGCAGGGAAGGAACCTCTGTATGATCTAATGTCTCATATCTGGTCTCCTAGCATCACATGGTGACTGGTCTCTTAGCATCACATGGTGACACGGTATACCAACTTCAACAGATTTTTGGTTTGATACAGCACGGCCATTCTGAAATATCTGTGAGCTGGCTTAGTCTTCACAGACTAATTTACCACGTTTTACAGCCTGAAGAACTCCACTATCATTGGGTCAACGAGAACTGCTCAGCGCACAAGACAAGAAACTGACGCAGTTATACCATAAGACATTTTCTGTCATATATTTTATAGCTCAAAGCCAAATAAAAATTCATTTACAAGAAACCCTAGTCTAAGCTGCTGAGTTTTGGTAAGTCGTTCCATTTTACCGCACTTTCTGAACGGTTCACGTTCTCCTACACCACAACTGGTGAAAACAACAATTTCAACCTTCATTTTAATAGAAGGTCTAGCTACCTGGTTTTCCAGAAGAAGTTTAAAGAGCCAGAGAATCCCACTGACTATAGTCAGAGTAGAAAGAAAAAGACTCTAATCTTAAAGTATATACTATTTTAAGCCATCACAGAGATAGAGTTACTCTGAAGGATATTTTGGCTCTTGGACTTGACGGTCCTAAAGGCAGATATAACTCGCAGCCAAGAGAACTGACTGGGGTGATTTGTGGTTGTCAGTTAGGCATACACAGCAGACAACCACCATCCCAAAGCTACCTGCTATAGGGCGATATCCACTGACTTCCAACAGTCTCAGAGCTCAAACAGATTTCTGCATGGGCAAAACTGAGTGCCCATATTGTAAGGATCAGGACAGAATGTTTAAAGGGATAACAAAGTACAATCAAATTCAAAAAAGTCAGTCATGCAAGTTACCTGGAAGCCCAAACTCCTTGTTTCCCCTCCCCATTGTAACTTCAGCATTTTCCTGACAGTAGGTCTTGAATGCACTAAGCCAAGTGGACATATGTAACCAACAACAATTTATATTGTTTAATGTCTTAAACCAAACAAAACAAGAACACATTTCCATTAAAAACACAAAGAGTGCATTCAAAAAATAAGTGTGGGGGGGAACCCTTCTTAGGAGAAAAGCAAGGCAATACGTACAGACAAAAGGTCTTCTGGCAGCCTTTTGCTATTATTTTCCACTAATGTATACTTTCACAAATTATAGAGCACGGCAGAATACACTCCAGGCTGCGTGGAGAAAGGCCCTTTCATGAAGAGGTACCAAAGGGCCCATTAAAACTGAACATTTAACTCATTTGAAAAATAGATCTATATTTGGTTTATGTTTTGGTATGGAAGGTAAAACAGCTTCCGCTGTTTTCATTACACTGTTGACTTGAAAAAGAGGGATAATTAGTGCGTGTTGTGAATCTGCTTGTGCATTTGGCTACAAATAAATTAAAAATAATTTTAAAACTAAATGGAGAAATCTACTACCTTATATAGAGCCAGAGCAACAGCCCTGCACTACAGCTGTTCCGAAAGACTATGCCTATCGCTCCTCACCCGACAGCAATGCTATTGGTGGTAGAAAACAAGTGAAATATCCGATAAACCAACAAAGATAGCAGCAGATTGGGAGGAATAACAGCAGAATTATTTGGGTTAGCTCTTCAGTATGCATAGAGAAGGTAAATCTTACATTAAAAAAGTCCAACTGCCACTATCTAAAAAAGTTGTTTTCCAGGTACGCTGTAACCGTTCCCCTTCTCTACGCAGATATTGCAATCCTTTTAAACCAGCTGTTTCTGGAGGATACAAGGTCTGATTTTCTGCTCTGGTCTGTGTTTTAAGGACACAGGCCATCTCTGTAGAACTGAGGAGAAGTCTCTCTCTAAATTATCAAGCAGAATTTTTGCACAGAAGGATCGGCTTCCACTTCAGATATCAACATTTGGAACTCTGGAACGTCTGCCTAAGCCTTTGCAGTTGCCGGTCACCTTGCAAACACCACGCATGAAAAGGGGTTGGCTTCTGACCCCTGGGCCTCCCATGGAGCACTTAAAACTAACAGCATTACACTTGGCAATTCTTAGTGTTTGTTTGCTACTTCCCCTCTGAATTGCTGCTGTTTGCTTTGCTGGAAGCTTTTTTTAATGCTGTTGTAGTGCATGCAGGTGGTGATGCAGGCACTTACGCACACACAAGGTGACAAGATTCAAAATACATCCATCACTTGCCAACGATCATGGAAAGTACTAAAAGCATTTATGCACACTGGTTTTGTGCATACATTTATAGATACAAAACCTAAAGTCAAGGGCTAAGAAAGTAAGTATAGAGCACAAAGAGAGAAACACAAGTAAATATGTTCACTGTTGTTGTAGCTAGTTCTCAAGACTAGAAGCTAAGAGACTTGAAGGTAGAGCTCTGCTGCTGAACTCATACTCATGTTTCATATAAACTCGGTAGCACTGACCTGAACTAAAAGTACCAAAGCGACAGGAAAGGTAATCTTCAAGGTTAAGAATTGTAAATCCTCACACTGTTCCATTAAATCAGACTCTTCAGCCTCTCCAACTTAAACTGGAAAGTCACTGGGGCAGGCACTCTCTAGCTACTTTCTTTAGCCTCCAGCACAAAGTGATCTGATATATCTTAGGCAATCCTTGATGATATTGTGACATAATTAAATACACTCATTTCAGTGTTTGTATTGAACTCAGTCACCTTGACTGTGAGTGTTTTATCACTTCTTTGTAGCTTAAATACTTCTGTGGGCACTGCCTACATTAACATTTAAGGTCAAGAGTGTGCTCTTGTAGAAAAACTCCTGATTTACTGCTTTAGCTGCAAACACGTTGATCTTAGAGCACACAAACTGTATTTCTTTCACAGGAAACTGATTTGGAAGAGATAGGTCCATGATTGCATCTGATTCTACTTTAATTTTTAATGCTAATTTATTACATTCTTCATGGGCGTTTAGGTCCATGGGCCAGGCAGCTTTGAACTAAGACTATCCAAAATACAAGTGTCTTCAGCGACAACCTTCATATTGCTAGGGTAGATGTAGAATTACACAACTGAGAATTACAGAGTTGGAAGAGACCTCTAGCTTCAACAAGGTAGGTTTAGGTTAGATATAAGGAAAAAATTGTTCATGGAGAGGGTGGTCAGGCACTGGAATGGGCTGCCCAGGGTGGTGGTTGAGTCCCCATCTCTGGATGAGTCCAAAGACGCTTAGTTGTAGTGTTGGGGAATCTGATTTATGGGTGAACTTGTAGAGTAGGATTGATGGTTGGACTCAGTGATCCCAAGGGTCTCTTCCTTGGGATCCTTGGAATCTAGGCCACTCAGTTCCAGAAAGACACTGCTGGAGAAAGTCCAGTGCAGACTCACAAAGATGACGAAGGGAGTGGAACATCTCTCTGATGAGAAAAGGCTCAGGAAGCTGGATCTCTTTAGCTTGGAAAAAAGGAGGCTGAGGGGTGACCTCATTAATGATAATTATGGAAAGGGCAGGTGTCAGGAGGATGGAGCTAGACTCTTCTTAGTGGCATCTAATGACAGGACACAGGGCAATGGGTCTAGCCTGGAACATAGGAGGTTCATATCAATATAAGACGGAACTTCTTCACCATAAGGTTGACAGAGCACTGGAAGAGGCTGACCAGGGGGGTTGTGGAGTCTTCTTCTCTGGAAACACTTAAAACCCACTTGGACATGTTCCTTTGGGACTTGATCTAGGGGACCCTGCTGTGGCAGGGGGATTGGAGTAGATGATCTTTCAAGGTCCCTTCCAATCTCTAAAATGCTATGATTCTGTGATCATCTAGTCTAACCCCCCACCACCGAAGCAGGTTTGCCGAGAGCACATTGCACAGGATCCATTTCAGTGCCTTGTCATCCACACAATAAACTAGTGTTTTCTCATATATATGTATGTATATAAAACCTATAGAATCTAGATCTCACAGTCTCAGAAGCATTTCCAAAGCACTAGGGAATCCCCTAAGACGATAGGAGCTACTATTGTCTTTCTCCTCATACTGTACTACCTAAAGTCAGTACTACTGTGGTCTAACCAACACAGGGTCTCAACTTTATGCTACTTAGAGTAACTCTTCTCATGTGAAACAGGATAGTGCATTACTCCCCCCACCATGCTTACTTTCTTTTTTTACAGAAAGGAAACAGACAAAAAACAAATTCACATGACCAAAGCTCCTACAACATTTTATGGCAATACAGGAATTGAATTCAAATATCTGCAATTAAAAACCATTCTGTCCTACATAATTTGTAGTTTTCAGACTTAATTTCTTCCATAGCCTTTAGATATTTAACTCTCAAACTGGTTATGCACCATATACATTGATTTTTTTAATGTCTGTTTTCTCCTTTGACTGAAATTATTGCATCGTGTTTCAGGTTTTTATTCAAATATCTGTGTAGCACACAAAATGTTTTGTAAGTCTCGGGGCAGCTCTGGATAGAAAAAGCCCCTCACCACATACATAGACGTAAATTTGTTATTGTGGTCAATTACACAAGTATTAAGAGAATTGAGACTAAACACTCATCTAAGGTTAATTGCAACTGATTAAGGAGTAGTAAGCACCAACAAACCCTACAAGTCTGGCTGTGTTAATTGTGTGCTTATTTTCACCTGTAATCCATTACCATCTCTCCCATCATTAGAGAGGAAAACTCCTGGAATAAATGAGAACAATTTCTGCGCCCTGAGTTAGAAACAAAAAATAGGGTAATCACCATACGCCACGAGCATAGCCAAATTTTAAAAAGGCTTGAAGAGAGTGTTATGGGAAAACGCACCATGAATGAGGTGATCAAAGAATGGCAACAGACTGATCCAAGTGACACATATCCACTGTCTGACAAAAACCAGGACCACTTAACTCTGGGCTGTTAATAGTTACTAGTATTTCTGTTTGAGCTCCAGAAATATAAGTAAAACCTCTTGGTTTTGGAGAAAAAAGGATCTAAAAATTGCTCTGAAAACAAGTGTGCCAAAAAGCCCCAAACAATTCTACTGTATGGTTTGGCGATTCTTCTGCTCTGTTAGCCCCACTTACATAAGCGGTCTCAAAGACAAAATGCCACCTAAGCCATCAGTAAAACTAACCTGTTCAGAGAAGGCACAAACAGATCTATGCTTCCTGGAGCTGCTTTTATAACTGGATTTGGCTGTTACAGCTAGGCAAATTGATGGTGGTATACAGGCTGTACTTTGGCTTTGAGAAGCATCACTGATGGCCAAAAGAGAATATTTTTTGTGATAAAACGCAGGCTATTACTGAATACAGACTACAATAGAGACTTTGTACTATGTAATATAGACTGTACTCTGTAATATACTCTGCAAAGAATATAACCCATATAACTCTATAATGAGGCAAACAAATTTTATCTGAAGCATGCCACCATGGAAGCCCTTGTGGAACTTACTAGATTGGAATGGACCCTCTTAAGTGATTCTGATTCTATAACTTCTCCATATATTCTATAACTTGATCTTGCTGTGATTGGACTATATGATCTTTTGGGGTCCCTTCCAATCCCTAATGATTCTATGATTCTAAATCATCTAGTCCCACCCCCTACAACATCCAGAATTTCTCTTGGGAGCTTATGCTAACAGTTAACTGTCTATGCTACTAAAACCACAAACATTGTTTCTGCCATATATGTTTGTCCCTCTACCACTTTCCTCAGTTGATTCTTGTCACAGCTTGCCTTGCATTTCCCACCACCTGAAGCACAAACAAGAGTCTCCAGCTCTTAGCTACCTTGAAACACCATGTGATCTGCATAGTGTCAAACCTCAAACTGTTGCATCACAAACGAGATTCAGCAGAAATAGACTTTCAGTCCAGCTCTAATTTCCAAGAACCTGAACACTAAACTGGTAGTCATATTAGAGTATCCCTTTAAAACCACATACTGTAAGATATTTCTCTCGGCTAGTCTGTGATTGATCTTCCATGCTGTGGTTTCCAGTACTACTTCCTAAGCCTGTCTCTGCAGAACAGTTTTATCACTTTATTTGTAAGTGATTGGAGGGAACCACATGTCTCCTTTTGGATCCACTATTGCTGGAGGGATTTTTTTGAGCTTTGTATCTGTTTTGCTCATTTTCAAACCTCTGTATTGAAGAGATTTACTTGGCATTTCAACAGCAGCAAAAGTTCTTTTCATTTCTGAATAAACAGACACCTTCTGTATCCCCTTCCGTCAACTTCAGCTTCATAGATGATTTTTTTTTGTCCAACTATGACTGATATCCACCAATGTCCATTAAAAAAAAACCATATTCAGTCACTTTTCTTTCCTCCCCACATTTTTGTTGACTCTCATATATAGTAAAAGAAATCTCAGGTACTTTCTAGTAGCAAAGAAAACAAACATCTTTCATGGGCAGGTTATTTGACATGAAGGTTTTTTCACAATCTAGTCTGCTTCGTATTGCTTTCAAGACATGATGATTAGGATTATCTATTCAGAAAACCAACTGGTTTACTGAAACAAAAGACTGTAATTTCCACATCTTCCAGTGCAGGAGCTGAAGGTCTCTTTTTTCTGTTAAATTATGCGAGTCAAACCAACTAGTCAGACCTGCTGTGGTATAAAATACAGAACAAGTCATTCTTATCGCCAGTGCTTAACCCCAGAGACACTTTCTAGGAAAGATACTGTGCCGACCAGTACTTTAACCTTAAAATCCTCTTTAAGATTTTGACTAAATTAGTCATCACTCGTTCATCAGTGCAACTCTTTCCTCAAGAGGTTCATGTTCTGAGGAAAACACACTCAGTGCTGCTTCCTGTTAATATCTCAGGATTTAATTATTTCTAGTCTCCAATCTAGAACTGAAAGCATACCACATTTGTTTCAGTTCTTCCTACAAAACTTGAAAGACTAATACAGTGGCCCATGTCTGAAAATGGCAACAACAGCAACAAAAAGTGTTTTTCAAACTGTCTATGGAAGAGGAATTAAACATCCCAACAATGCACTTGGAGACCCAAAGGCTCACCTCACTTGAACCTCAACAATTCCAGGAGGACTCAGGCCTATGCTGATATGTAAGTACTTGTCCTGGAGGGCTATATTTTAATTCATGACAAAACTCAACAACCCTGAACAACCATCAGATAATATGAACAAATCCTGGGATCATGAGGTCTGACAAACTTGGAACTCTACTCATACTGTTCCTAACGAAGACCATGCCTTCTTCATATGGCCAAAGTATGTGCCAGGTACTTCTATTAATTTTAGAGATAGATGTCAAGGTCAGAATTGAAAAACATTTCTAGCTTTAAAAAGAATAATACAGATTTGTCATGAAAATTATCCCTTTTTTTAACCCATTCAATTCCCCAGCTCTCTGTAAAATACACCCTTAGTACTTTTCAGACAAGATAATATCATCAGGTCTGTAACATAACCCACCAGCACAACTCCTTGCATCTTTACAGCAGACAAAGAGCTCGAGAACTACCAGAACAATTACCTAAAATCCCTTCATCTTGACTAAGTCGAGGCACTTGACTAGGCCAACAAGGTACAAGACTAGCCCAGCAGAGCCCTGCACCCTGTATTTGCTTAAGTAAGACACCTGAGTAGTGCCAGCCTTTCTCCATCATAAACTGAATGTTGCCACTGAATGAATTTTTTTTTTTAAATTATCTATTTCTAAAGTGTAACCAGCTCATTACATGATTTACATAGAAGCCTCATACAAAAATGTCCTGGTGTTCCTGACTGCCTGTGTGACATTAGGTCTCTCAAACTTTATTTCTGCAGGAGAAGGGAGAAAGAAGTAGAAACACACAGGTCCAAAACTGTCCTCCTGCTGAGAATTGCCTCCCTGCTTCTCAAGTTAGAATTCTGTAACAGTCCATAAGGCAAAGACCATCCCAGGGCTCTGGGGCCAAGGATGCCCGAACCAGATGCTGCCCACTTCACTACTACTTATTCTCTATCCAGGAGTTTCTGAGGCCTTTGCAGAAAGGTCATCCCTCTTGGGAAATACCATCAAAGAATTATACCCACAAAAGGCTGGTGTAGCAGTATAAATGTTACAATAGGGTGAGAAGTACTCAAAACATGAATTGGATTCAGAGGCTTAAAGGCTCTTTCCTGATGGCAGTGAAAATGTTTATTTAAATCTCCTTAGAGCTAAAGGCTGAAAGCCCCTGGCTATAAGCAAATACACATGTGCACACACATAAACACATTTATTTTCACATGAGCTTTGAGTATGAAAGAAGTACTCTCAGCTTTGTGTAATTCCAGCTATTGATTGACTCTAGCAGTCTCATTTTATCACAGGTCTTTTAAGCAACATGACAATTAGCGTTCTCTCATAGGGTGATGCTTTGTTTTTCCACAGATTTAGTTGTTGTGAGGTGATACTGTATATAAGCACAGATCTACAAGGATGCAAAAGGACTAAAAAGTCTAAATGTATGTTAAGCGTGAAGGGTAGCCATGAAATGAGGCCACGTTTTCCAATCCATGGGGATAGGATTTGTTCAGAAAATCATTAACAGAGCAGTTGTGTTTTCTAGTGAATTCTGGATTGGTCAGTCCTGTGCCAGGGTTGCTACAGTGAATTCCTCTTAGCAGAGCTTTCAGATCCAGCATCTCCTCTAGTGCAGCTGTTGTGATGCCAGGCTGGGTCAGTGTCAGCAGTGTTTAGTGGCCAAGGAAAATTTCAACTCTTAGTTCTCTCCTTGTAGGGATTCCTGCACCTATCACTTCAGTCACTTAACTAGATATGAATCTCTGCTATGAATAATAATACCTACTTAAGCTGATTTGTTCATTAGCATTTCACATTTTTATTTAGCTGAGAGGCAAAGAGGAGGGAAAAGTGGGTGGAAGAGAGAGTAAAATTAACTCGCTCCCCTCCCCCAGCTCTAATACTTATCTCCACCCCCAGCAATGCCTGGGAGAGGCACGAATACACCAGGGCTCACACAAATACATACAATGCCCGGGAACCTTGAACAATGTCCCTTTCTGAACAGTGACATCTCTGCACAAGCAGTCAAGCTCCACTTCTCCTGTCAGAAAAAGCTGATACTCCCCTCACAGAGTACTCACATGAAACAAGTCAATTATTTGTGTGAACCCCACAGAATCATCTCCATAACCCTCTCCAGGACCCTCAGGCCAATCCTTGACACAGGAGTGTAATCCTACAGCACCGGAATCAATTACACTTTTGGAGAGAGGGGTGGAAAAAATGACTTTGCAGGCCCACCGCAAATTGCTAAGGCTGTCCTCTGGCGCTCGTACGGCTCGAATCCAGGAAGTGCCTCTCAGCTCAATTTTCAATTATGTTCTCATCACAATTTACAACAGACAGTGTGTAATTTATGGCAATTACCTCTTCTGACGTCCCCCTTTAAAAATTTCAGATAAAGAGACAGACAAAACCTGAAAGTGAGCCAAGCTCACCTGGCCTGCCTGCTCTACTAAGTTGACATTATGGGGAGAAAAAGGTACGTCTGACAAGGCTGTGAAGGAGATACTTTACAGAGCCGTGAATGCACGCTGACAACTAAATCAAGCAGAAGAGGAGCATAATTGTTGTGGATGCATTCCTTTATTTGTTAATGCATATATACAATATCATAACAACAGAATAGTGTGTAAAGGGGTAATAGGGAACACAGACTGTCATTCTGGGTAAGAGACCTGTGAAAAAATGACTTTACTATAAAGCCATCCAAGCTCATTTTTTTTTTAAGCCTTACATCTCTGCTGAAAATAAAATGTGGGATTTTTACTCTGCCCCCTCCCTCAAGATAAACAAGTTGCAAAAAGAAAAGCAGAAGCCTAAAATAATGTAGCACTTTTTGGAAGGAAAGCTGAGTGTTTTAAAGAAATACTTCAAATCATTTCCCCTTCTGTGACCTGAAGCAGTCACATGTTTTGCAGGTAATATGGAGGTGACTTTACAGTAATAAAGATAATCTACTGAGATTTTTTTTTTTCTTCATTTTCCAAAATCTGAAAGCAAAACTGAAAATAACCTTGCGACGCAAAACTAATATAATTTCTGGAGTGAAATGTAGAGCTGGTTGCAAATATTTTGACAGACCTACATCTTCATTCTCCAATAATAACTAAAAAAATAGGGATAGATTTACAGCATCTCCATTATTAACACAGATTTTTCCTTTATTTGATGGTGTGAAAACTTTCTATTTTTATATTTTCAAAACAAAACACTTGTTTTTCTTAAATCTGTTCTATTTACTTTAAAACATTAAACAANATATATATATATATATATATATAATCTTTCATACATATATCTTTCTCAAAGATAAAACATTCAGGATTACAACTATTTAAACTGAAAATTGTTTTACACTGTAATATACATCTACATTTGTAGGCAAACCCCTTAGCTGCAGATGGTGCTGGAGAATTTCTCCCCAGTTTCCCAGTAGAAAAAAAATCATCCTTCTCAGTATTCATCAAGAACTCCAAGAATTACTATCTTTTCTAGTGAAAGCTGTCTCTCAGCATTTTCAGAGCTCACACTGTGTAAACATCATTAAAGCGTCTTCAGTAATTCACTGCTCAATTTTAAACTACTAGTTATTTTAGAACACAATGTTTATTAAATGACAAAGCTCGAATCTCATATCTGAAGTAAACTGTGAGAGGCATATGAGCAAACGTTGAAAAGGCTTGTTGAACTGTAAAGCTTGTATCTAAGAAGTGTTAGTTCCTCCTGCAAACAGTATAGGTCTAAGCACGGTTGACAGAAGACAAGGAGAAAAAAACCAATGATGCACAAAGTTGTAGGCATTTGCTTAGTATCCAACATCAGTTCAGCAGTCTAGGTGAGAATAAAATCTGAATCTCCTAGCTGAGCATCCCCTTTCTTGGTAGACAGACAAATAGTTACACAATGCATCAGCTTAATTATGACAATGCAGGTATTTATTAACAGAAAAGGAGTCTGATGGGATTTTCCAAACTGGGGAAACTCCAGCAAACAGCTTGTAAGAGGAACTAACCAGCTTTAGCTCCAAGATCATGCACCCACAGTGGTGTCAGTTGAAAAGCACTACAAGGGCCTTAGGAGGCTCAAGAGAAAGTCTATACAGTTTATAGAAAATAAAAACCAAAACACAAAATCCAGAACTATTTTACAAAATGCACTTGGAGACCCTTCAGTGAGATTAAGTTTAACACTGACCAGTGGGTAAATGGATCCTGTTCTGAGGTTTAGCTAAAACCAAGCAACGAGTACGTCCCTTCTGAGTCAATACTGAAGAATACCATCCACTTAATTATTTCTGTGAGCCTTCAATATCAGTAAAAAATCTCATGATATATCACACATAAATGGTAAATTTGGCAAGAAGGAAGAAGCAGCACAGGTTGGGCTGCAAATAGGTGAGCTTCATCACTTCGGAGGGTAATACCTCTTCCATAGCTCCTCTCATTGCAAACAATGCAATCAAAAGGTTCATTAGCCTGTTTCCTGCTGGATTGGAGAGTTGTTCCCCTTTATGTCTCCTTGCAGCCAAATGTGGCTGCCCCAAAACCCACGTTCAGGAAACACCACAAATACAGCAAAGGTGAAGAACATTGTGCATACAAAAGTTTTCATTAGTTTTACTCCTATACAAGGATTTTAATTCAAACAGTACTGAGTGGTGGATATATTGCCTTCAGTATGCAAGACTTTATCAAGACCCTCTTGCCTTGGCTAAGTCAGTGTTGAGTTCTGAGTGACCAAACATGACTAAAGCCATGGTTTCCAGTTCACAGTGAAGTCAAGTGTTCAGAATCCTTTCTTTTCTCTTTCCTGCTACAGGGTTAGCAGGGAAAACCTGATTCTTAAAACATCACAACTCAAGTTATCAAGTTGTGATCTGAAGAAACAAGGTCATCTATGCTAGAAGATGCAAAGATCTTACAAACCACTACAAATACAACTGCAATTTCACTTGACTTGCATTTTCCTTGGAAAAGCAATGAAAATCTGACTAGAAATCTGCAACAGAAAACAAAGGAGTGCAAACCTGTAAACATGAAGTATTTTCTCAGGTTTAAGGAATAGGAAAAACCCAAGTATATCTACTTATTGCTTACTGGCAACTGCAGCAGGGATTGTAACACAGAACCATGGCAGCCATAAACACAAGTAGTGCACTTGTGTGTTACGTGACTCAAATTACAGTTTCTAGAATAGGACTCTCAGTTAAACAGCCATTCTGTTTCAATTGAAAGGGCTTTAAGAGCAGTACTAGCTGCATGCTTCAATAATGATCCAGCACAACAGGATCCAGAGATGTGGACTGGAGCCTTGAAGCACGACGACAACATAAATTATCAATGACAAAATTATATTTTGGATACAGACACATGGGACCCAGGCCACAGCTCAAAGTTAATGGAACGATCACCATTGTCTTGGGTAATTTATGGAAACCAGAGATAAGTATTGCCCTTGTATGAGCACTTGTAATTTACTACAAAAGACATTTTCCAGGTCTTATTACAATTAATTATTAAGAGCGTATACTCTAGTACACTCTGCGCAGCATGGGCTTCCAAAATCAGCACCTACAAGATTTTTGTTTCACTTAAAAAAAGAAATCAATAACATTCAAAACAAGCATTAATGTAACACTACAATAGGACCATAACACATATGAACAATGGATGTAAGTTTAGGCAATATGAAGTGGAAACCCCTTTTCCAAGGAGCCAGACAAGAACTTCCTAGTGATTAATGAAAGTGACGGAAGAAAAGGGGTATAAGGAGCACTCACTGTGGTACCTTGCAGCACCTAGACCAGCAGCTTCCAAAGAAATATCACAACTTCAAGTGGAATCATCAAACCAACAGAAATAAATTCTCTCCCCTTTTAATAAAATTACTTCAGTGTTTATTACTAATTTTTCAGGAAATTATTGGTCTTTCAAACTTATTTTGATCCCATTTAAAGTTCAGAGATTGTTGATGTATTTTTGTCTAACGCACATAGAATATTTCAGGTCAATAGAAACCATTTTTTGCAGAGACAGTTCTAGCTTCCTCAGTTCTTGTTCTGTTTCATGTAAGTAAAATCCTGACAACATGAAAAAGCTTCTGGTTTTATAGCCAGGCAGTGGTACAACAAACCAGAAAGTCAACATCTGAGATTCTGGCTGTGGTATGCATTTCCAGCTCCAGTTTGCATTTCAGTTAGAACAGGGAAAGGCACAAACACAAAACAGGAATTTTGAAACCTGTCATTCTACCAAATCATTAGAAATTTAGTAGGTATTCATGGTTCAACTACTAGTAAGAAGAGGCAAAAAAAAGCTACAATACAAAACTTGAATTGTTTTCTGAGGAGGGGAAAAAGGAAAAAGAACAACCGGAGTCACCAGGCCCTTACCTCCGAAGCTCGCAGACCTTGCTGTAGCTAACTCAATAATTACATTGTACTGCCAGCAACAATTCAATATTTTTTTTTCCTCTCGCCTAGGGGTTCCAACACATTTGCACCATAGGGAAGCCTTTTCTCTTTACATCTCGAAACTCTACCACAAACTCTTCCTTTTTTCATAACAGCCAGATCCCCAGCTGAGATAGGCACTTTCGTATTGCTCTAGATGACAGTTTTCTGTGTTCTTTCCAAGCTCAGGGGGTTTAATAAACATATCTGGCAATCTTTCGATAGCTGGAGGGCCTGGGATGACACTGTGTGCAAACAATATGCTCTCACTGCTAGGGAAACAAGTTTATTCAATTCAATTAATAGATTACAGTCAAGATACTTGTTATCCTGCAACGAAAAATAAGAAAAGAACTCTCAGAATTAAGGTAGGTTGCAGGATTAGCACCTGGCAGCACAGCAAGCCAGGCAAAATAAAACAAAAACCCTCTTGCTGATAGAGCACAACCAATAAACCGTGTCGCAGTCTGGTGGTCTCAGCACAGAACTGACTTTCAACTCCCTTAAAATTGAACAGAGTCCTCTGAATCTGTGGGGTCACGGGAGCAGCAATTTTAAAAGTGTCTTTCCTCCTACAAAATGGGGATATTCCTTTTCATTTACCTTAGCCACAAAAGGTGTTTCCCATTAGAGATGAGTAGTAGCTCTTCCTTGGTGGAACTCCACTGTTTTCAAGCCAACTACAGTTGCCATGTCCTAGTTCTACATTATAAAGTCCTTGAAGGATACTGTATTTTGAATTTAAACCCTATTCAAACCAAAGTATTTTCTTAACATAAATAATTCATGGAAAACAAAATTTACTTTGACAATTAATCTCTGCAGTGCAATCACATTGATCTAAAGGGAGACTCATGCTTTCTTGATGAAAAGGAGTTGGTGGTCCTGTGTACCCCCAACTTTACGTATATTTCTGCAACAACTTGTCCTTTCTGAAATGTGCTCAGAACAAGTTTAAACTTGCAGAAGTTACCACAAGAGAAAAGTCTTCTTTAACTACCAGAGTGACAGGTAAATTTGCCTGAAGGATGATTTGTGGTTAGGACACATAACAGGAACACAAGAGATAGGAACTTGTTTCATACCATAGACTTGCTTAAGTAACCCAATCTCTGAGTGCTTCAAATCCTGAAGGTAAAACAGGGATAAAACTCAGTCTTTTGTCTGGTTTGCCTAGTCTTTCTGGCAACAAGGCCTATATCCGACTGTATGTCTTCTCTGTGCAGTGGTTATCCGGGTGGTGATGGGGCCCTCAGCTACTAGTCAAACCCTGAGTTCAAGAACACAAATAATTGTCAGGCACTAGAATGGGCTGCCGTGGTTGGTGGATGAGTTTCAAAGGCACTTAGATATAGTGCTGGGGGAATATGGTTTAGGGGTGAACTTGTGGAGTAGGACTGATGTTGGACTCAATGATCCCAAAGGTCTTTTCCAACCTGAATGATTCTGTGATTCTGTAATAATTGCCACTTAATCAATATTCTTGTTTCAGTAAAACATCACTTGTTTCTCAGAGCCTACAATAGTACTATTAAAAAATAATAGAAAATCTTAAGGCAAAATAACTTATTTTAACTAACATAAAAGTAGCATTAGTGCTGGTGATCTCACAGCCCATGTAATATGGCACGAGAGACAAAAAGATAGGGACAAAAATAACGAAGAAAGGAGTTGCGTTTGAAGATACAAAGAGTGTTCGTAAATATATATATATATATATATGTCCTGTGAACATGACACCTGAGAGAAAGTCACTTTTCAGACCTGGCTAAGGCCACCCATTAATATCTCCAGCACCTGAATCCCAAGAAAAGACTCAGCTTCCAAGACAGATGGATGTGCTTTTCAGTTGCTTTGCAAGCCAGGGAAAAAGGAGAGGGCTTGCAGGTGCAGGCAAGAGTGAAGAACTTTCCCATTAAACCAGTTCTGCTCTGTACCTGCTCTCAGTGTCTCTGAAGTCACAGAGTCAGTGGCTATACGCTTGATGCTACTCCAGCCCACCGCTGCTCCTAATAATTCTGTCCTTCTAATGGCTTTGGAAAAAAAACAATTGCCCAATGCCTCCTAGTACAAAAACAGTGCAAGCTCTTTGCCTACTGGCACACTTCAGAACTTGGGATACACGGTTTCTCTCATAACCACACAGGCTCAGCAGCAATCAAGAGGGCAGTTAACAGGCTGGGTTTCTCTCGCTCCAATCCACATACTTTCTATGATCGAAATATCAGAGTTTTCATTTGAACAAAGTATTTCACTTGGATCTCTGACTGATTAAGAACTGGGTCACAGTAATTAGTACAGTTGAATGACTAATCAAAAATTAATTCATTATTTATCTAACTTAACAGCTCCTTTGTTCTTAGATTAACCAGGAAGTCAAGATGAATTTTCTTGGACTTCCTGCACATTCAATAGCTGTCTCCAATATGTTTCATTCCGTGGCCTGCTCAAGAATGTTCACCGTTGCAGCTGCTTCAAAGTGTGCAGCGTGATCTTACACTATCATTGCTCACTGACAACTGAAACATGGGATGAAAGTAGGAATTAACGTAAATTTTCAACTCAATTGCTAAAATATTCCAAGTCAAAACGATTTTATTCCATACAGTCCAACTGATTCAAGATTTGCACAAAACCCCAAGAAAATCCCCCCAAACTCACGTGTAAAATCAGTGTTTTTATATTATTGATTTACCTGCTGTAATCACTGCAGTGAACATGCTGGGAACTAGATTATATCCAGAGCAGTAACATTCCTCCCACACAATTCTTTTCTTTAATGGAGAAAAGGTCTATGGAATTAATAGCAATGTGAACTCTGTCAGGATGAAACTTCTGTGTTTTCCCTCAAACTCTGGCACAGATTACTCAGAAGATCTACAAAAACTTATGAGCTTTTACTTTTCCATTCAATTTTACTTCTGTCAAACTGGTAACACAAGAAGATACAGAGGAATAAAACAAAAGTGGAGGAGGGAAAGGGAAAGTAGTCAAAACTACCCAGGATATCACCGGATTTGTTCAACTGTCTTAGCAGGAATCTGATTCTGAGACTAAAATCCAAACCCAAAAGTGCTATCAGCTAGTGCTCTTCTCTGATTCTTTAAGCACATACTCACATTTTCTACACTAGATCCTGCTGACTTCAGAGGGAAATCCAGGACCTTTTTCCAGGACTAGAGTTCATTTCTCACAAAGGTAAGGACATGGCACTTATTCATTTACTATGCAAAATACAGCAAACAAGAAGAGCCTCTGTATTTCTTAATACCTGAATAAAAATCAAACTCTGCTTCCACTTCAGTCAGTAATAAAATCCAACTTTCAGCAGTTCGAATCACACTTAAATGTAATAGCATGTGTTAAAGCATGGTATTATATAAAGGAGAGAACTAGGCAGAGAAGCAGCACAAACACAATTAATATTGTGATTTCCCTTTCATTTTCAAGTGGATGTTTTTCTGTTTTATAAGAATCAAGCGCCTATAACAGAAGTTCTACTGAAAATCTGATATGTTAATGCAAATAAAGCCTTACTTCTTAAAAAATAAATCTGTGTATGTCAATTATTCCTACTGCTCTTAAGAAAACAAATGCTAAGCTTAAATCTTAGGTCTTTCAAGGGATACTAAACAGTATGCTGCTTGAATGAATGAGCCAAATCTATACTACTTACCTACTTGTGGGCTAGGTCTGCACTCAGAACAAACATTCCCTGAACTCAGTGTACTCTGTGCTTGAGGAACCACTCCACAACTTGGAACTGTATAATTTAAAAGTTTGTATCTGTAACTGCTGTTAAATGAAAAGCAGAACATCGCTGGTTGGGCAGCTGCTAAGATTTTATAATCACACAATAGAGAGGATTAAATACATGTAAAGAGTGCATTAGACTAAATTCTGTGCTCAGTTGCAATTGTACAACCTTAGCAAATCAATGGGGTTCCACATTTGCAAATGATGAGCAGTTGGTCCATTCCTTTAAAAAAAAAAACTCTGGAAAGTTCAATTTGAGAAAAAAAATTATTGTGCTTCTCTCTCTACTGTTCTATGTCTCATAGCTAACATCTGGTGAAAATTAAGAAGCAGTTTTCCCCCCTTCCCCCTCACCCCCAATCAAACAAAAAAAACCCCACCCCACAACACAAAACCCCGCATATATATCTGATGTATTTTATACATATTCATCCTCATAACTTGACAGATGGGAGGAATCTTGCAGTCATTTCTGAAAGCAGACAAAAGGCCGTTGGTTCTGCTCCACATGATGATTTGTGAAGACAGAATATCACCCGCTTCCGTTGATGATTATATAGTTCTATCCATCTGTCTGCCACTGGAGGTTGTGAGAGTGAGATACAGCTCACACCGTCTTCATAAACAAAAGTAGACTGTGCTGTCAGTAGTCAGACACGCCAACTAATTGGAGCTGTCGACAGACACAATATTCTGTGTCAACAGCTCTGGTAACAGTTTGAAATAGCAATGATATGTTGGTTGATGGTGAGGATGACACATATGTCTCTAATAGCATGCTAGAAATCTGACATAACTAGAAAAGAATTACTAAAATGTAATTCCTAGCCTCTAGTTCTGCTGTTAAGACTTACCAGTCAGCACAGGGAGGATGGAGATGTGCATGTGCACGCGTTCATGCGAGCGTGCTTATGCTTGTGCACATCTTCCTCTGTATCACTTTGCATGCTGACAGCTTAATTTGGTACTCGTGCTGCCTAACTTAAAAACTAAGCTTTCCAATGAATTTCAAGGAGTTTGCCACAAGTCCAACACAAATTTAATACTTAATGGGGGGACCATTTCCACCACTTTCTTACGAATTGGAAACAAACCAGAACAGGTCAAACAGCAGCCATGTTAAATGGACAGTTGTTAACTGCATCTGCGCAGGAGAACGCAACCTTATTGAAAAGTGGTTTGGTAGGCTCCTCTGCAAAATAAATTGTTCTCTGATCTTTCCAAGATTAATGAACATTCTTAAATTTTAAAGCTAAGCCCAGGAATAAATATTTGCAGGATTAGGGCCTCAGTTTCTCTTTAGTAGCAGATAAGAAAATCCTTCTCCATCAACACCCCTTTTGGATTTGAAAGCAGAAAGAAATCGGTGCAAAAGGTTGATAAATAAAGTACTAGGAAGAAAGAGAGAGAAAAAAATTTGCTTTGCTCTCCTCATGCATCTATCTGCTCGGTTTACACATTTCTGTAACTCCTCCCTTGCCAAACGTAACGCCACACTGAGCAGACTAGGTTAAATGACAGTATGCAATATGCTAGTTTACAAAAATCCAGTATTTTTTTCTCTACAGAGTTAAAGAAACACTACACAAACATCACAGGCCATCTCTAGAGTATCAAGGCCACCAAGACCTCATGTAACACCTGAAACAGCAAGTCTGGCATCTTATCTCAAGGTCTAGGCAGAGTAAACTGCTGTGTACACTTCACATCAGCTCTCCGTGAGGCAGAAGGACCAAGCTGGCACACTACTAGATTTGAATGCAATCCTTGAAATCAGATCATGCTAAACAAGTGCGATCATGAAGCCACTCCTCCTTCCTCAAGGTATAACAAAACATATGGACAGATGCCTTCATGCTCTGCAGTCATGACTAACTAAGACAAGCCAACTGCAGAGCAGGTGTCAAACCTGCCCAACGGGCTATGACAGCATCAAGCTTTGAGGTAAGGATCAACCTTCTTCTGTGGTTCTGCTACATCCAGGAACCCCGGGACCCGTGGGTCACCATAATACAAATAATATAGCAGAGTGACAGCATTTTGCTGATCTATGTATGACCACACCGTAGCCGGATTTGAGCAAGGCCTGAAAGACTTTCTGTCCCACAGAAAAGAAGAGGAAGAAAGCTGGAATCACATGAGGACTTTAAGTTCTTCTGCAGAGTCCCTGAGAATGAAGTCTGTGGGACAGGGGTCAAATTCACAGTTTTGCAAAATGCAGTGATACTGGTTTGGGAGTGACAAGGTGGATCCCAGAACTTACTTGCCCACATCTTCACAGACAACTGCAACAGTGCAGCTCTGCTCTGAAGGGAAGATACCAGCATGGAGGCAAGATACCATTAACCAACAGCCTAATGCTGAGGAGGACCAGCCCACCCCATTAACTGCCCTAGTAACTTCCTGCTTAGAGGGCCAGTGCTGAAGGAGGCAGGTTGGAAAAGACATGCCCGGAGGGCAGGAAGTCTGGAGCATTGCTAAGGAACATGCGGTGACAATAGCTGAGGTTACAGAGAATGGAGCCTAGTCTTGTTTGCTGCATAAATCCCTATATTATCTCTTGCTACTTGACCTGCCAGTGCAGCCAGCAGCACTGGGAGTATGGCGTGCTGGCCTGAGCTGGCTGCATCCAGCCAGGAGAGGGCGCAGAAGTAAGTTCACTGCAGGACCGTCTGCTTCGCAGCCACTTTCCCATCCTCATGGCTGCTTCTTTGCACCGATGTCCCTTGTTAGCCATCCAGACCCACTGCGTTCAAAATTATAATGAAAAGAGCCTGACTAAAGAGATAAGCCAGGATAGGCTGCGGCCAAAGCCACTAAACGAGAGAAAAAGGCTGTCAAAATATTTTAAGAGGAAGAATTAAAAAACAACATGAAACCAAACAACCAAGAGTGTGAAAAATAAAGCCAAGCAATATTATTTTCTTCACATAGCCAAGAAGCAAGTTGCTACCCAGAAGAAGTGTGTATAAATAGTGTGTCAGCCATTTAGCACAAGTGTGACACTAGCAGCTGGGCTGTTTGCATGAGATGCAAATTTGGAGCCATTCAGGGAAGGAAGAATGAAAGCTTTGGCACTTGCCGGGCAAACACTAACAGGTTCGGGAAAAAGGCCAGTAAAAGACAAACCACACAAAATAGTGGGTGGCCACACTAAGGACAAGGAATAGTTGGACAAAATACCTCAAATGATCCAGCTCAAGGCAAACACTAGACACTTCTAAAGCTCGGCTTTTCAATTACGAAACATAAGCGAAAGACCTTATCACAGTCATTACGCTCCTGAAGAATCGGCAGAGTTCAGAGCCTACAGACACTCACTGACATTCAGCTAGCGTTACACTTAGCCATGCCTACTGTGTTTGGCTCTGAGTCACCACTAGTCACAAGGACAACTCTATTAGTTGCCATGTTCAATAGTTAGTGAAAAGAATAACTATAAAGCCTCTGCCCCCAGGGATCAGTTGAAGGTGTTTGGGAAAGGTCAGATTGCTTACAGCTTTAATCTAAACAAATAGGTGGGCTCTAACACTTACAAACAGACCCTATAGATTATGAGGGTATTTCAGGACTTTTTATCTCCTGGTACTTCTGTGAAACACCAAGACTTTATGGAGTCCAGTTTCTGCCTACAGCTGAATTACACCATGTTTACTTTGATTTTTTTTAGGCAAACCTAGGCTTAGCATCAGCAATTTATGTTAAATCACATGCATTTATTTGACCAAAACAAGCCAGGGCCTAATACATTTGAAGATGAGTTCATTATTCAACCTTCTGATGCCTTTTCACGCTGCTTAGACTTGCTGCCTTATACCACATTGGTATTTAATAATTATTCTAGCTGTCTCCAAAGCCCTTTCACCACACCTTGTGTAGCACATTACAGACAGCTTGGATTTTTCAGGTACAAATTGCTAAACAATTACTGATGAGAGAAAGGTCATAATAATAGGTTACAGAAGCCTTTGCAGCCTGCCTTTACTTCATGGCCATTTATAAAGAACCATTTCATCCCATTGTTATAATGATGAGAAGGAAGTAGTTTAAGGTAGTTATAGACAAGCAAACAAAAGGCAGGAGAGCACTGCTGTATAACTTCTACTTTCACTTCCTGCCTACTCCATTACTTCTGGCATTATGGGAGAAATAACATGATTGGAATGACCTAAAGGTTATAACGGGTGGGCAAGGTTTACCTTGTCGAAAGCAGTGTGAGCACTGTTGGCTAAACCTTTTTGAAAGCTGAAAGTGGTGCCGTTTAACAAAAATACTAAGCTGTCATTGACAAAAGTACATTACTTAGAAACAGTATTTCTTGATGGGCTTTCTTATTTCTATCTTCCCCTCTTAAATGTTTCCTTTTTTTTCCTTTTGGGGGGAAAAGAAAAAAGAATACATGAAAGGCACAAAGATGAAATCTCTATGAAAAGTTGAAGGAGTAGAGGGAGGACAGATTTTGCACTGGTAGAAACTCCATTAACTTCATATGAGTGCCATCGGCCTTAAAATGGCAAAAAAAGTCCAAACAGTCCAATCTACAGCAATGTGAATCAAGCAGGCAAGCTTCTTTAAGACCCTGTCAACAGTCATTTTTATCAAGCCTAATTTTTGCAAGAAGCATCCCTGATAGCTGGCTTCCTCTGTATATGAGGCGCAGGATTTGATCCCAAACCAAGGAATCTCAAGTACACTCAGAATTCACAGAAACATACAGATTACTGGGTAAAAACCTGTCTTTGGAAAGAGAGAATCCAGAACAAACTGATTGACAGGAAAACCTGAATCAAGCACAGCCAGCACAAAGGTGATGGAAGAAACAAGGTGGCAAGTCTGTCACTTTCACACTCTCTCAGCCTTAAACATTTCTAACAATTATAGAAGTTGCAAAAGAACATATTAGTGATTGCAACGGACCAGTCCTACTTCCCAGAACTCCAACACTAATAAAACTTTTCAAACACTAATTAAACTTGTTCAGGAGCAGCCCAGTAAGCAGGAGACAGTCCACCTGAAGAATAAGTGATACCCTATGTAAAGCACAAGACAAGACCTGGATCTCTATCAGGAAGTATCATGAACTTAATTCTTTCAGAGAAACTTCAGATTTCACCCCGAGTAAACTGCTGGGAGCAGACACCCCAAAAAACCATCTTCTATTTATTTCCTATTGATTTTCATGGCAGTAGGTCTTAATGTTTCTAAGCTTAATTTCTCTTTCTAAAAATGGAGATCAGAACACTAATTGAAAGAAAACTCACCCTTGGACTACCTCCATGTGCCAGCATCACATATTCAGCATAAACCAGGCAAGACTGGCCAAGCTTTTTGACTGAAAGGTAAAGCTTCACTTCCTGCAATGGCCTGCAAGAGTCTCACACAGCTAGACTGCAGCCCATATGGCTGCAACATGCACGCAGTCACAGGTGTGACTTGCTCTCCGTTCCAGACCACAGACAGATCCAGAGTTTTGGCTCCCCAAAAAGCCCATGAGAGGTGATTTGCCACTTCTATAGCTCTAGCTTTAGAATGGGAAGATTTGTATTCCTTGTTTCCATAAAACAAACTAGATTTCATAATAAATTTTTTATACTGCCAAGAATAGAAGGCAAGCAAGACCTGACTTTTAGCAGATGTCTAACATTTAATCAGCTAAATTGTTAGTCAACTATTAGTTTATTTTTGGCCAAAGGTCATTTAAAAAGTAAAAAGTAAAAGCAAGTTTGTAAAACAATTTAAATGCATCAAAGTTTATATCTCATATTCTGCTCTCTTGCAGGAATCCTCCCTGCCAAACTTTTGTTCCCTTGGCCAGTTGCTGAAATAACAGCCTCTCCTTTGTTTCATCATGACTTGATTACTATAATTATTTGCCTGCTAGACTTCCAGCTACTGCTCAGATTGTGGGGAGTTCAGAATACAACTGCTAGACTACATGCTGCATCTAAGTCTTTCCATCACATTACCCCTATATCCCCATATTAAGAGAGCTCCATTGCTTCCCAATGCAACAGCGGCCTGATTTTTTAGATCTTCCTGCTAATTTACAAGGCTTTACATTGGAAGCCTCAGATAAATCTTCTGCTGCTCCATGTCTGAAGAGTCTTAGGGCTGTACTTATATATGCTTTTGTCTCCCCCCATAGTGTTTTAGACCCTGAACTTGTTTAGCCTTACTCACAGGAGCAGGTTTACAGACTTCAATGGGACTACTTACATGAGTAAGAAGTACTCGTATGAGTAGATATTTGCAGGCTCAGACCCTAAGTGTGTTGGAGAGCTTTACTATTATTCACTTCTTGAAAAGCACTTGCAGAGAAACAAGAGAGGACTTACCGTATTTATTCAGAGTTATTATATATTCACCATGTCTTCTTCCTTAAGCCCTCTTTGTTCTTGAGTACATGTACTCTATCTACAGTAGCAACTCGCTATATTTCTCTCAGGGGATTTTCACATGTGAAAATAGCAAGGGTTTGACATGTTGGACTGTTTAGGTTTCATGTTGTTTTGTATTGTTTATCCCTGTGAGAATTTATAGGTAAACTGTGGACAAATATTTTGCTATTACTGCTGTTATAGCAGCACTAACAAGCTTGTGCCAGAGAGTAGGGCTGCAGTGCATAAAAGTATGGTTCACACCTCACAAAATCCATCTCCTGCCTCTAAAGAGTTAAAGCTGTGATCTGTACAGATCACTCTCTAAGGATTAAATTGAACACTGTCATTTTCCCCTTAAAACACTTGCTTCCTTCACGCATTTTCAGCTATGAGGACAATCAGTTTTGTCATCAGACTTGCAGCATCCGGGTCCTTTTTATTACAGTTGGTATTTCCCACCTATACGATACACAGAACCAGGCACACACATTTTTTATATAATGAGAAGTGCTCTCTGGAAGATTTGTATTCCTTGGGAGAAAGGAAGGCAAAGAAAAAAGCCACGTTGTTCTGTAGTCTGCCATGCTAAGAAGTTGCCCTTGCTGGGAATGCTGGATGTCACAAGAAATGTGCAAACTGCGCACACTGAACACTTCAGAACTTTTAAAATAAATTAAATGGCTTTTCCAGGAGAACACAATGAGAAGGTACAGATAGATCATTAAAAACTAGAGGCTTTCAGAGACTGTCAGTGGTGATTTTTTTTCTTTCTGAAACACCAGAAGAGATTACAGACTTGCTCCTTTGCAGTGCAGAGCGCTCCTCAGTACCCTCTATTAGTGCAGATGGGATGGGGAATGTGGGGGCGAACCAGCGCTATGAGGACTGCTCGTCACAGAACATTAGGGATTGGAAGGGACCTCAAAAGATCATCTTGGCCAATCCCCCTGCCACAGCAGGATCACCTAGATCAAGTTGCACAGGAACATGTCCAGGTGGGTTTTAAATATCTTCAGAGAAAGAGACTCCATAACCCCCTTAGGCAGCCCATTCCAGGCACCCTCACCACCCTGCAATGTGATAAGCCACTAGAAAAGTCTTGCATTTCACACGTGGAAAAATATATCCTTCAATTCAGAGTGCCCACCACCTCTAGGTACAAGTTTCACTGGGCATTTCTGTAGCTGACTAGCAGCACTCATCTAGCAAACCTTTAGTATGAATTGACATGGCAGCATGCTGACAAAAGTGCTGTCTTTCTTGTTGTCTTCCATTCAGGGTGTCTGCACTCTCACCAGCATTAAACCTCAAGGGCACATCTAGTTTGTAGTAACTTACACAAGAGAAAACCTGGATAGGCAAGGTGAGAGCCCAAAAAAGAGAATGGAGATGGATTAGCGTGGTGGAAAATGATTTCCTTTCATCTATCTTATTTCCTATCAGACAGAAACTTAGACACTATTTTCCCAAACTTAAGCAAAGAAAGCGTGAGACGGGGAGGGCACGGCACAGCACAAGCCAATGATCCTGAGTTGGCATGAGGAAGGCAGAGGGTAAGGCTGTCTGGTTTCAAAGAGCTCCTGTCCTGGGTTGATTTGTATGCTCTCATCTATGTACTTAAGCATTAGTAATCTACCTAAAGTCCCCCAGCTCCACAGTACTGCCTACCTGCCATCCCATTCTCCTTGTTTTACTTCAAGTAGATGAATCTAAAGGAAGGGGCTATAGCAGGTAGAGAAAAAGAAATACAACCACAATTTATTTCCACCAGTTCCGAGCCTGTCCAAAGTATGAACTAATGCAAAACAGGGCAGTGAATGCTTTGAGTCCAGCAGTCCTTCAGTGCATTCTGCACCGCACAGATCTTTCTCCACTTTAAACAAGACCACAAGCCTGGGAAATTTTTGGCTGGCTGCAAGGGAGAATTACAGCTTGCTCCCATGGCTTTTTTCATAGTTCTTCCTTTAAGACTACAGTATGCCAGTGTTTCTTGTGTCAATTTTCATGGGTCACCAAGAAAACAAGATGGGTGGCACGAAGATAAAGGAGTTTGTTAAGTGTGTAGCCTTTGAAATATCTTTGGTCCAAGAGATGGCAAAAATCTTCTTTACTTCCCCAACTCCTACTTCTGAAGCTTCTGAACCACAGTATCAGCTGCATTGATCCTGTGTCTTACTAGAGGAAGAGAAAAAGCTGCTAAACCAACTCACTCAGCCTCTAACATTCGGCAATATCCATATACCAAACAGCACAATTAGAACTTAATAGCAAATGTACTTTAATTAGCTTTAATCAAAGTAGTTCCCATTTAAGATGCTTACTGTTAAATTCAAATAATGTGCCCTACCACCATTAAGCTTAAATAGAAAAAGTAAATGGAGATACCAGTGCAGAAGTAATACAAAATATGAGGTATGTTCTTTTTAACCATCTCATTCTGCTAATAAAACCTTTCATCAAAAATTTTCTAATACAAATTTTCAGTTTATATATTCTTTGCTCAAATTTAATATTCCAGTAACAAAACCCACATTAACAAAAAGAAAACACTAATGCTATGATTAGTATTCAGAGGTAATGAAATATAATCTACTGTGATAATACCTAGCAATCTCCTAGATGTGATAAATCACTCCAACAATAACAGTACTAAACAGCATAAACAGCAGCACAGGAATTCCAATATTACCTCCACAAATTCTCTCGAAGGTCTGAATTTTTCCCCACTTCTAACACAGGAGCAATGAAATGCCTTCACTGTACATTAGGGATTGGAAGGGACCTCGAAGGATCACCTAGTCCACTCCCCCTGCCACAGAAGGATCACCTAGACCAAGTCACACAGGAACATATCCAGGTAGGTTTAAAACATCTCCAGAGAAGGAGACTCCACAACACCTCTGGGCAGCCCATTCAAGTGCTCTGTCAACCTTGCCGTGAAGAAGTTCCTTCTCATAGTGATGTGGAACCTCCTCTGTTCCAGCTTACATCCATTGCTCCTTGTTCTATCACTAGATGACACCGAGACTTTGTGTACCCTAACTTGTAAATTAGTACTGGTATTTCTTAGAGTGTGTGCTTTTATACCATAGTATTTTCTAATGCTCTGAAGCTTTTTTTTATAAGAGGTACCTCGAATCAGTGGTCATTTATTTTAGAACCGTTCATTCACTCAAATCATAGTGCACTGCAGATGTTGCATGACACTGATGATGAGATCTGGAACAGCACAAACTGCCCATACAATAATGAAGATCATTAAATAAGAGAGCTGGGAACGCCAGAACAACTTGGAGAACACGGGGCATGTATTTTGGCAGACTAGTCAGAGGATCAGGATTTCCAGTGGAGAATGCAACAGATTTGCTGCAGTAACTATAGCCACCTGAACACACTTTTCTGCTTGAAACTCTTACATTTTAGCCAAAATACCTCAGAGAAAAAGAATTAACCGTATTAATTTACCATAGTGGCTGCATATGCCAGTACAAAATACACTGAATTCACTGGTGGATGATCAAAATGGAGCAGAGAAATTGTGTCCCGTTACAATTTTCTAATCAGAAGTGCTGCACTTGTACAACTGAAAAATTCTGTAGGAAACAGTCAAACTTAACAGGAGGAAAAAAACCCCAGATATTTCCCTAGGTAAAATGCTTCTGTTAATCTCTCTCATTAAAATGACAGAAGTCTTCCAGAGGAGAGGAGAAACAGGAGGAAGCAAGGGGAAAAGCAGCGTGCCAGAAACAAGTTCCCTGGGTTTCCAGTGCCCCTTATCTTTCTGTTTCCTTGCCTCTCTTCCCTCTCCAGCTTTGCAAAATTGAAAATGGGACAGGGGCTTTCAGAAAGCCAGCTAAGTTGCCAAACCCATGCTCTTTTGTCTGCTTTCCTAAAAACTAGATCCTCCAAGATACTCCCAGCCACCCACTTGCATACACAAGTACACATGTAAAAGGGGTTTTTTTCCCCCTTAACATTTCATCCTGATTCGTGTAAGCTGTTTTAAAACCTTGACTATTTTTCCGTAGGAAAAGATGTCTAATTCCCAGCCAGTTTAAGGTAGAAAGCTGCCAACTCTTCTGAAGTTGAATGCCAGATTTAGGAAATGCAGACAGTGTGTGAAATTCACCCCAGTGCTGGAGGCATTTCATAGGACTGTTCAGCATCTCCTGCTCTGTAAAACAGTGGGAGACCCACAGCACCAGAGCTCCCTGAATCCTCTTTGCTCCCCAGCTCATCAGCAGCTGGCATCAGGCGGCAGAGAGCAAACAAACAGGATGGGAGTGAGGAGCTGGCCAAGGAAGAGCTAGTAGGATCTGGTAGACATAAAACAATTAACTTTTACTGACTGAAGTTAACTTGTGCTCCAAGTATAGCCCAGAAGACTTCAATGCATAATGCAGATCCACCAAACTCCTTGCACATCTTTCTCAAGAGACACTTAAGTTATCTATCAGAGCTCTGTGTCTCTCACACAGCTTGGCATATCTATAATTGTGCTTTGACTATTTTATTCATCACTGACATACAAAAGCTAGGTATGATGCAGCACATTCTTCTTTATAATTACTTGGAAACCAAAACACTGAGCTAGGGCTAAGCTGTCCTCTAAACACATCCAACTGTTGGATTAGTCTGTAAAATGAGAATCACACTTTCGGTAACTATGGAGCATGTGTGAACAAGTGGATACATTCCCATGGCTTTGAGTGATGGAGGTTTTACCACTTCCTTTTACTCTGTAACTTCATATTTTAAACATAAGAAAAATAAACCTTAAGTACAAAGCATTTGCTTTTAAGCAAATCCTGCCTTATTTTAATGGTTTATGGACAACATTATCACATAACATACTGCCATTTACGGTGGGAGGCAGAGAACTGCCCTTGCAACTCCAGTAAGCACCCAGGTTATCAGTGATTATTCTGCTGTTTAACGTCACTTACGTTACTGGCCAATGGCAGCAATAACTTATTTCAGAAATTAATTTCTGAACACAGACACAGTTTGCTGCTATTAAGCTACTTGTAAATCTCATGGGATTAAATCTCATGGAATTATGTGGAATGGAAAAGTAGATAAATGTGAAATATTACTACGTATCACAAATTTGCTGTCTTATGTGCATTACATTCTATACCAAAGCACAGGAATACACTTGTCCGCACCATAAGATCTAAAAGGACGATTTCTTTGCTTGGTTATTCCAATTACACACCCATGTACCTCCACCGAAAGCAACTGAAAACACAGCAAAGTACCACTGTAGTTTAAAGAAGACACCACGTTGAGAATGGGAATTTGAGAGCCTCAAGCAAACTGCAAATTGACTCGCACATGGTATATATTGGCCTAACTCCACTGTGATTAGTGTAGACAATTTACACCAGCTGCCAATGTGCTCCTTGAAAATTAAGGACAGAAACCTAAACAAATTCTGGAAATCTTGGCATTGTCAGGCTAAATATGTACACATGCCTGATTCTTTTCTCTCGTCCAGTAGAGGATGCAGCTTGTTAAGACTTTTTTCCAGCAAAATATATATGTTTAATTTATGTGATTAATTTCTGTGTTAATGAAGGTTGAAGGCCCGAGAGGGCTGAATGCATCTATTTATCCAGGGGCCAGATAAAAATTGCTGCTCAACTAGCCAGCCCGACCCTAATATGGAAAGCCCCAGCCTTATTCAGGGTGAGAGGACAATTAAATTTTTATGCTCATTTAATCCTGTGCCCTTTCAGAGCAAAGGCTGACCATTGTGCCCAATTTTTCCAAATGTTTGCTGTTACATAACCTTGACGAACCCACCAAATTCAATTTGCGCAGGGCCTGTTGACAAAAATCTGATTGCAACAATATTCTGACGCTTTCTGGGGTTAAATCCTGGATTTAGAGGTTACAGAAAAAGAAAAGTCCAGCTCCTATAAGCAGCACTTTATTAGTTCCTACCTGCAGCAACTCAATTTGTATTACTTTGTGTATCTAGTCAACAAATTGCTTCTATACGAAAGAAATGCTTTAAAACGCCTTTCTGCTTCTGAAGAGCTATCTGTAAGGCTGGTACAAAAACTGATTCTCTCAACAAGTTAAATTTAAATTTTTTCCCTTTTCATGCTCCAGTCTGTTACCTGGACACTTCCTGCAACAGAGATTCATTGAGGGAAGCTCTATTGTATTATTATCTGTGCTTTTGTTGTTTAGTGTAGAGCCAGTTTATCTTATTACCGTTAAGTTCCTCAAGAGAAATTCATTTAAGTGTGACCTAGTCTGTTATTCTAGGTGCCTCTTGCAACTCTATTGCCATTTAAGAGTTGTAGAACTCTGTAATTTATTTAAGCAGGGCACTTTAAAGCAATATCTTGGTAATTTTCATCAAGTTTAAGGAGCCCCTCTATGTTTTCAAAATGCTTGAAGTTTTTCTGCTCTTCTAAGGACTGCAAATATTTGAACAACAAATAAGAACATTTAAGAAAAAGTTCCAGGCAGACACAGAGGGAGTGAGAGACTCAGAACAACACAAGAAAAGAGCTCAAGTAGATTTTTTTTTGTCATCTTGCATGGAAAAACTCCACCAAGAAATGCCACACTAGCACTTCGGTCAGCAAAATGAGTCATTGCCCCCAAAATACTTGTTTGGCACGTATTTCTCTTAAATCTAAGATGTTCAAATTGCCAGCACATGTTCTTTGAGGTATCACAACTAATTAACACAAGGAAATACTTACAAGTAACTTTTACAAACATCACAACAAATGTTTTTTCTAGGAAACACCACTAGGGATGACAGGGCTATTATGAGCTATAAACACGACTCAAATGAAGCAGAAGTCACTGTTCTGTACAGGGAGTACTGGAAAACTAAGACAGATTTACACAGACTGGGTTTAGTGCAAACACTGTGGGTCTGCAAACCTCTCCCTCCATAGCATCCTGCACAAGAAAATATGAGGCTGTGAAAATCAGACCTAGAAAGATAGTTAATCAAGATAAAGAATGAAGTGAGCAAATGCAGAACAGATTCTTAAAGTAAATAAATAGATAAATGAATAAAAGTCAGAAAAACCTAAGAGGAACAAGTGACACAGCCTGAGTGAACCAGGAAAGCCAGATAAGAAACGGCCTCTTCCCACTGGCAGGGGAGGGATGGAAAATCCATGTTACACAAGGTGACATACACAGTTTAGTCAGGCGCTTCCTTATACTCTTCCTGAGGTCCAGTAAGCACAGGCCAGGGGCTGTAACTTCATTGTTTTTCTCATACTGCTGCATGCCACAGTTTGCCCTTAGGCTGATGGAGCATTGCTGACTGGCTGTTGTGCACCTCTCAGCCTGGGCACCAAAAGCTGCCCATGCAAACAAATGATCAATGCCCTAAGTAACTTCAGGTAATAAATTTAATTAAGATTGCCCTAACACTCCTTTCCCATATTACCAGGAATGTACTTAGCCAGTGGGCATTTTTCAACTTTCAACTGATTTTTTGCAGGATCTGGGTTGGCTTTCTTTTCTCAGCTTCTTATAATTTCTTATACGTGATGAAAGATAAACAAATACACAGTTGGATTTTACGTTTGGAGGGGGAATCCTAAGAGTGACAGCTCCCAGGACACCAAACACACCAGCTGTTCTTTTATTTTCCAGTTCTTCACAGTCTCAGCTCTTGTTGCCAAGCCTCTTTGGAAAACATTTTAAAAATAAATGTAGCACACATGAAAACATGCCAGAACAGCTGCCTCCTCAAAGATTCTCCAAGAACAGAAGATGCAAGGGCTGGTGGGTGTTCGGGCTTCTTTCTGGCAAACCAGAAGACTTTGGAAAAACCAGTGCTTGGCAAGCCAAAGAAAAAATTATCCCTCCCTCCTCCAACCCCAACTAATAGCTCCCAATTACTTATCTAGAAGTAACAACCAAACAAATCTGAATAAGAATAAAGATACCAGTTGTAGCTAGGGAAGATTATTATGGTCAGAGTAGCCAACAAGAGCTACTCAACAAGATTGAGTATTACAATGTGTCAGCATGGAAAGTGGTAAAATCTGACTTTACAGGTTGTTATATCATGCGCAATGTTTTGACTAAAACAGAAGTGACTGGTCCCGAATCAGATGTTTTGCATATATCTACAGAGGACATTAAATCAGGTGAACTCTTGATCTTTTCTTTGAAAGCCGTTCCTCTGTTCCTCTGTGAGTGAAAGATCTTGGAGCACAAATTTCAGCATCCTCTTTTTCAGCTAGTTCCTGGGAATTCATCCATAGCTGACAATATATTATACTCACAGCTTAATGTCTTCAAATCTGGGAAAGTTCTTTTGGCCAGACTTCACTTACTCATGGGTTTTGAATTCTTTCCTCATAAACAAACCCCTTCAGAGTCTGGTCATCTTTTGAAGGGTTGCTTCACATTTGCTTAAATAGTTTGTTATCCTCCTAGGGAGTTTTCTGTTTCTTCAGAACAAAATAAACCAGGTAGGTAAGTAAAGCGGGACATGTTCTTGCTTTGGAATTTTCAGCTGTGTTGGAAAAGCCACAGCTTGGCCTAAGTGTAACATCATGGTTGTAACACTGTGGTTGGTCTCAGAAGACACGAATGGGTTAAGTTTATAAAGCACTTCATTTTCTAGCCACAGCTATGGTACCTTGGGTAATTACTGCAGCTTAAGCTAGACCACACCTTAGATAAACCTGTAATGCTGGCATTTTCTGCAAACATTTTCTTCACTGCAAGCTGTGGCTTGCCTCTCACATATATTTGCTCTCCATTTCCAGCTTGGTTTTTCCTTAGCTAGTTTGTACTCAATTGAACTAACAAATCAGATTTTGTTGATTTAGTTCCATACCTCTTCATCTTTGTGTGACACAATCATACCAGCTATGCGGTAACCACTGCTGTGGGGGCCAGATGATTCACTTTTACATGGAAAAGACTGGCATGAAAGAGGAGCAGGAAATAGCTACAGAGAGGAACTTTTTGCTTTACTTGAAGGTGAAAGAAGCCAAGTTGATGATAGCTAGCACTAAAGTGTTTTTGGTTCTGGAGCTAAATTGACATGTTCTCCAGGGAACATACTTAGCATACTTCAGAAATGCTGGTGTTAACTTTTCATCAGGCTTTGTGGTAAGAAAACATCTCTGGGTATAGACAGCTGAGGGTTCTACAAACAACAGTAACCATGGAGAAGATTTCTGGTGACCAGTTTGCCTCTGGGTCTTTGTCACTACCCCTGTGCTAGGGCTGTCATACACTTCCATATGGGGCAGTCTTCAGACAAGCTGAGATCTGCTGGACCTGTCCCCGCCAACTGAGCTTTGGAGGAAACACCTCAGGGATGATGTACACAATCTCCCAATCACTTCTGCCAGAGGGAGGAGCAGTTGCAGATGAAAAAGTTCTTTCCCCCACAGGGTTAGTCCTGGAAAAGGTTCTCTGTCCACAGAATGGAGCTTTCTATGGGCTGATGATAGATGAACTACACAATATTAGTTGCAGCAACATTCACTAATCTGATAACTCTGGCTTTCTGAGTACATTCCAGCAAAACAAAACAAGGTAATCCTCCTACCACCTGACATTTGCCCTTAGAAACAAGCCTTTATGAGACCCAAAAGCATACATTAAAAAGTAACTAAAGAACAAGATTAAAGGATAAAGTTTTTTAAATTATCTATTATTGGTCTAATATTTTTTCCAAAAAATCACTGATGTAATTTAAGGTGGAATTTGGCTAATGTGGACAATGCTGGGGCATCACAGCTTGGATACAAATGACTAGAAGACAAACTTCTGTTTTATAATAATCATAATCTTATCATTTAAGATAACATGGTAGCTCAAGTGTATCTAGCATTTTAAATAATTTCACCTTGAAAGTTTTTACCCAGTAAAGAAATAGATTTCTAAATAAAGAGCAAAATAAAATCACTAGTTAAAATCTAAGTATTGATCATAGAATCATTCAGGTTGGAAAAGACCCTTGGGATCATCAAGTACAACCATCAATCCTACTCTACAAGTTCACGTCTAAATCAGATCCCCCAACTTTACATCTAAACATCTATTAAACTCATCCAGGGATGGGGACTCAACCACCACCCTGAGCAGCCCTTTCCAGTGCCTGACCACTCTTTCAATGAAAAGTTTTGTCCTGATGTCCAATCTAAACCCATCTTGTTGGAGCTTGAAACCATTCCGTCTGGTTCTATCACTAACTACCTGTGAGAAGAGACCAGCACCAACATCACTACAATGTCCTTTCAGACAGTTGTAGAGAGCAATAAGGTCTCCCCTAAGTCTCCTCTTCTTGAAAATAAACATCCCCAAATACAAGTCAAAAGATACATAACCCTTTATCTCTGAGCTCAGGTTTGGACAACAGGACCTAAAAAGCTCAACAAAACTAATTTTCTAAATGTATGCATCTTCAAAGAAAAAATTCACATAAAAGCAGTTAGTCAAATCTCAGTGTGATAAAGGGAGAACATGGTTCATATATGTTTGTGAATAGGAGTCTAAGTTCATGGATGCTTCATATTAAAGTTGTCAGAAAACCTGCAGACAGCTTCCTGGGTGATTAGTATGCAATGACTTAGCACTTGATTCTGAGATGTGCCTTGTTTGACATGTAGCTTAAAGCGCAATAAGCATCATGAGATAAATAATGAAATTAGCATCAGGAATCAACTATATGCCAGCCTGGAATTAGTGTATTAGATACTGTAAATGCCTGGTGCAAACAGACAGTCCATCTAGGTTAAGCTGTAAATGTATTTGGTACTTTGAGGAACCATGATGATACATCTTTAAATGCCTTTTTTGCCCTGTGTTCGCTCATTATGTTTCTTAAGGATACCGTTAACACATCAAGTTCCTGAACATCTTTCCCAACCAAGAGATGCTAAAAGGCAAAAAATAAAAATAAATATTACTGCAGAAATTGTAGTGGTGGGAGAGAGTGGCTTCTTCCAAGAATCACATTTTCTAAAATAATCAAAATTGCTTATAGCATCTTTTCTGGCAATCCTGAGTCCCCATTTCAGAAACAATTTCTTCATTTAAAGCACAATATCACTAAAAGGACAAGAAACTGAAACAATATTCTTGAAAGGAATTTGAGATTCCCTCTATTAGCAGCATCACTGACTTGGCTTCTGGACCTGGCAGATTGTGGGAATCAGAGATTCAAAGCTATGATATTTTTACCTCCACAATAGCTATTCTAAGCTGCTTACAGACAGTTTAAACAAACAAACCCTGGGACTTCCTCACTTAGGCTACAGCAAGCAAGGCACATGACTCTGCAGGTGGAGGAATTTTAAAAGCATACTAGTATTTTTTCAAAGTTCTCAAACATTTTAAAAACCACATTCTCTTTCAACAAGCAGAGCAGAGCAGACTGTTGCATTACAGAAGGTCTTTCAGCACAAATTAAAGATGAAGATTGCAAAAGCCATTTAGTAGCTCTTAACTAATACCAAACCTTATAAGGTACTCAGCACTGCCATTTCTAGACACAGAAGTGTATGTATTCACAAATGGATATTCACAAACGTGAAAAACACTGCATTCCTGTATCTTTCCAGTTTAACTGGCCTTGCAGAGCACTTTGAAGCACAGAAAATTATTTTATATATTAACTACTTATTAAATTATCATAATCTCAGATGATTTTCCATATGAAGGGTAATTCTGAACCCTAGCAGTTACATGTGTTGTCTTGATTGAAAGAATTAACATTTAATGGCCTAAAATTCAGTGGAAACAAAAGCAAATAACCCAGAAGCTTTGTGCTGACTATAAAGATTCTCTTTATAGAATTATAAAGAGAATGTTAAAGATTCCCTTGTTATTAATTGTTAAGCAAATTATTATTTCAAGTTGCAAATAGCTTGAGTTCATCTTCTTTTTATGATGACAGCCCAAAGCCTCTGGACAGTCTTCTATAAAGCTTTTTTTGTCTCTTGCATGCAATACTGAATGGGCAACAGAAGATGACTGCAAAAACATACTTGGAAGCATTGGGACATGCTCTGTTAGCAGTTTACAACTTCACTGCAGGTGAAGACTGGAGTGGCTCAAGGATGAGCCATAGACAATATGAACTGGATTAATATAGTCTTGAATAGAAATTTTTAGATATTTACATGCAGACACATCAAAACACACTTCCATGCTGGAGATAAAAAGTTATAAGGTATGCAAGTAAGTCATCTGTTCTTTAGATTAAAATACTTGGGATTCACTCAAATCCTATGTCCAACAACTAAAACAAAACCTAAATTTAAACCTGCTGCAAATTTTGATAGGTTTCCACATATTGCCCTCTGTTATTTTTGCACCTTTTCTCTTTCAAAACTAACCCCCACACAGCCAAATCTATGCAAGACAACAAAACACGTGTATTTCTTACTGTGATATTTCAGCATGCACTGACAGATGAACCTTCACTACATTGTGCAAAGGTATGACATCATAACTAGGCAGGTAGAGACATGGTCAACTGAAAAAGCACAACAAAAATCAACCACCAAGCCACACTCATGCCTGATGTTTTCCTACCTTATGTGCTGTAGCACAGGTTTGTTTTCTTAAAGTTCATACATACTAGTAGAGGAAGTAAATGAATACCTTCAAACGTCCACTGGCTCAAAGCACTATCTCCTTGTGCCCACACGAATATGTGTGGGTATGCTACCACAGTCCAACCAGATGACAACAGCACACAGTAACAGAAGAACAACCGGAAATTGTCAACGTTTTTTGTATATGTGAAAGTCTCACAACAGAAAACATGCTTGGCAATTCAGCTGTGTATTTATTCCCAAGTACAAACTTCAGCATTTAACATTCTCAATGGACAAAACATCTCACAACAAGCAACTCTTCAGTTGTGAATGCCTGATTCACAGCAAACACATACATTTGTCAGATTTTATCTCCTGCTAGTGGTTTACCACAAAGTTTACACACTCCTGCAGAGCCACCAGTTCAGTTTGTAGCAGGTGCACCTTTTCCTTACGTAGAGAAAACTAATTTCATCAAAAAAGAATCTTGTGCAGGAACATAGCTTTTTCCTCCCTTGATGGTGCCCATGCAACTCCACCTTGAGGTCAAAATACTGCCTCTGAGAAACAAGTGGTGCATTTTCTGTTGTTTTTCCAAAACCTGGAGAAAGTCAAGTATTGTCAATTTTTGCTGAAATGCTAGTTGGGCAGTCCTTTCCTCTCAAGACCGGCAGGGTTAAATTTGAAGCCCAGAAAGACATGATGGTCAGCTCAAATTCAAAGATGGCAAGCAACAAACCTCTAAGGATTAAGATGACCCTATGGCCTAGATCCAGAGTGATTTCCCATAGTATCCCGCTGAACTGAAGCTCTCCAAAAGTATTTCTGCTCAAATACTCCCTCTGCTCTTTACTGAAAGTAAAGCTTATACTGAATAGTTAGCTGTTCACCTCCAACACTGTCTCAGAACTTCAACTAAATAGACCATCTTTTTGCAGGGAAGTGGGGAAAACCATCATGTTTAAAATCTCCGTAGACTGGCATGCAGGTCTTTGAGACATTCTGGTGTTTAGTTGGATGCATTCCTTGGAAGCTTTCAAAACACACACCACATGTACAGAGCCCGTAAGTGCCCTAACAAGAAGTTGTGACCATAACAGTATGTCTGAAATTGCTCGAGCTCCCCATTTCTTTAATCCTCAGATAAAAATTCTCTGGTTACCACTGTGACCAGTCACTGCAAGGAACAACATCAGCATTTTTCAATAGCATACAGCATCCTGGACTCTAGTCACATTTACAATGCAGTCTGAGGGTATTAACTTCATCAGTCTGCTCCTGCTGATGCCTTTGCATTCTGAGGCTGGAGATGCAGTCATTGTTGATGAATCAAGGAGCTTGCTTTGAATTTCCACATGCTAAAAGGAGGAAAATCAATCTCAAATTCAATGCTCTCTCCCCCGCCTCCTTCCAAATGGATAAAACCTGCTCCCGAAGGTCACAACAGCACTACCCTCCGAATCTTACAAGAAAGACATTAGAGCAGAACACGATCCTGCGCGCCGTCATTACTGGGGGATATTGGAAAGAGGACAAAGGAACGTGCACACATAAGTGGAGAGTGGGCTTTTTTCTTGTATTGGCCACATTCAACTTGTTTGTTCAAGAAAAAAAAGAATGAGTGGAACAAGACATGCATGCCTGATGCTGTTAGTGCTTAATACCCTGGAAAAATTGTTTAGGAACAGTTCATCCTTAAAATTATGCTGTAAAACCATCAGTCATTGAGATCTTAGGTTATCTGTTGCATATGTTTCTTGTAGGCCACCATAGTTAATACAGTTACATTTCTTGTGGTTTTACCTTGACTTTCATACTTTTGATCTGGATGACTCACTGAAGTTTTCCTCCTTTTTCTGGCACTGTGATACTGCATATATCTAATGCTACTGTTATCTTGAGAGTATAATACAGCTTCGTGTGAGACACCTTGCCATGAGGAATTGTGCCTATAAGGGCAGATGATGGCCCAATTCTGTTCATCTCTGAGTATCTTATCCACTTAACAACTCAATTCTGAAATAGCACTGAACTGAAGAGAGCAGCAGCATTAGAAAGACGTTTGCCCCATGACAGCACACACAGACACGTTGTTAGATCTGCCATGGACACTACATGAATTAATACATCTTGTATTCCTTCAACTGATAGGATAAGAGAAAATCTGCAGTCTAATTAGGAAATACATCACACATCTCATGTCTTTCAGCAGGGTGGCTGCACTTTCTCCATTCCTTTTCCATACATACAGCTTTTTAGGAAGGTGTGTCTGGCATTTTACTTACACAGAAGGGATAATCAATAAACAAGTTTATCACCAGTACTCACACTTCCTTAGATCAAAAATCAAATTTTAAAATTAGCTCTCAAACACTCCATTAGTTCCTATTTTTTTTAATGCATTCTGATGAGTCTACAGTAAAAGCAGAATACAAGAAAGCCAAAAAACCTTTGGGGTTGACATTTGCTTTAAGTGACCTGGCATTGTGTGCCAAGAAACATTAGCCTGGAGTGCAATTATGAGCTGCAGCTCAGTGTGGTCGGCCACAGCCCAATGCCATTACAGCAGCACCATCACACATTTCTCAATCTGATAGTAACAAATCTTCCAATTTCCAGTCTAAATTTATTCATGGACAGTGTTTCTAAAAGAAAGGCAATGAAGTATTGTGCTGTGACTTACGCCTTTTGTGTTACTTAGATTATAGAAACAATGAAATATGTCATAAATGTCATCCGGATTTATTTTGGTGTGCTGCTGAACTACATTCAATGGTTGACTCGTCTAATTTAAGTTTGAAGCGCCTGTTAATTCATGTCTAGATTGCAGCTGAACAGGAGCCAAAGTTCAGTCTGCTATGGTTTTCTGCAAAATTTAAATCAAGTAAAATGCTTAGCATTTTTCTATTATTCTTATTCTGTGAGCAACTTAGTAGCAGAGCTGAGAAATCTGTGTTGGTACATGTGGGCTTGGATATAAAAAGCCAGGAAGCTCGTAGAAGCTCTGGGCCAACAATGGCCAACATTTGTCTGTGTATAAGGCAGATTCATAGAATCATTCAGGTTGGAAAAGACCCTTGGGATCATCAAGTCCAGCCATCAATCCTCCTCTACAGGTTCACCTCTAAACCAGATCCCCCAAATCTACATGTAAGCATCTTTTAAACTCATCCAGGGGTGGTGATTCAACCACCACCCTGGACAGCCCATTCCAGTGCCTGACCACTTTCTCCGTAAAGAATTTTTTCCTGATGTCCTGATTCAATTCCAAGACATTTTTTCCTGCTTCACAAACCTTACGCCTCTCAAACAGCAGAAGGTTACAGTGCTAGCAAAACAGTAGGGATTTCTCTTGCAAGAAGAGGAAATTATATAGTTTTTAGTGAGGCCAGCCTGCAGCTTCTGCATAGCTTCAAACAGAGGAAACTCTCACTATGGAATGGGAGGATGCTGCCTTCAGGCAGGAAAGTCTCTGCTACCTGAGTCACAGCCACTTCAGGCTTTGCAGTTGCTCTGAATCACTCTGTAGTCAAACTGGCATCTTCTGCACTCCTTTCACTGGCCTAAGCACCAAGACCTGGTGCAGCTTGGAGGTTGCAGCCACTACTATGTTTGCATCAAGAGAGCGACCAGCTCCACAGCCACTGTTTACATGAGTGCTCAATACTGCTGGCTGCGCTGAAGTGGCTGCCAGGGATTGTACCAGATCTAGCAGAAAACTAACTCCAGAAAAATACATACTGTCTTGAGTATGTCACAATATCTTGCAATACACTTCCCAGGATTACAAGTTAAAAGGTGAATCTTCTAGCAGCAAGACTATAGCATGAACAACAAGTTCCTGACCATATGTGCTCTAGTCCTAATCTCTAGAGAATTTAAATAGTCCAGGGATTAGTGCCTTTTCTGAAAAGCAATTCTTCTGCATTGCCACACACTGAACTGGTACCAGGTCACCTATGTGACAGCTTCAAGGATAGTCCTTATTCCCAGAGAAGGGTGTTCCTTGTCATGCACCAGTTAAACTGCATCAGAGTTTAAAACCACAACTACAAACTATTTGTCCTTTCAGTCAACCTACATAGAGCAGACATATAAAGGATGTGCAAAGGATGTAATGCCATCCCTCCCCAAAACTGCATCCCCCTTGTACAACACAGAAACATCGAAACTGAGCTGATTCACAAAAAAGAAAACTCCCTGAGTGGGGAAAGTCATCAGTTATGTCCAATACCCTACTTCTCCTTGCTCTCCATATTCCTCAGGCAAGGTAAAAAACTTCACTGGGTAAAAAAAGCAGTTTTTCCCACCAGCTCTCCAATTTCTCCGTAGTTAATTAATTTGTCTTACACCACCTATCGCCTGTGGGCTCGGAATCGTACCCAAAGCCAGCACACAGAAGCTGCAAAAAGAACTTCTTTCTACTCTCCCAGATACAGGACTCTTGTCATTTGTTACCTTCTACATTATCTACAATTATTTTGTTTAGCAGGCTAATATGAAAACTCGGTTTAATATGACAGAAAGAACAATTTAACCGAGTTGTGCTTTGTATCGCACATTAGCAATCAGCACACTAATAAGTCTGGAAGATTGGTATCAGTTTGAAAGGCAAAACCTACACAAAACAATTAATTAAGAAAGTTAAAACAAATGAACTGCTCAGGATAGAATCGGATCCACGAGACAAGATGGTAAAAGCCCAGAAGGAACTGCTCTAATTGAAAACGGTGGTAGAAGGCACACAGTACAGTTAAACTTTATCTTATCAGAAAATTAGCAAAACGTAATTTTTTTATTGGATTTTTACAGATGTTATTTTTAACCACATCAAAAAACCCCACCTCATGGCTATTGGCACAAATTGTCATAATTACTATAATTTGAAGTCTGAGCTGTGGAGTGACTGCTCAGATAACTATCTCGTCCTCCTTACGCTGTATTAGGAAAGCAGCCGGGAGACATATCTTCTCATGTTTTTTGTACTAGGTTTGGACTTCATTTGTGTCTATTATCCAATCTCATTCTTGAGAATACTAAAGAATAAATTCTTTTCCCTACCTGAAACACTGAAGAAAATCAGGAGGTTAACATTAAGAGAGGTAAAGTCGACTTTAATTAACATACCAATTACCTCCCATTTGCAAGCAAATTGTTTTATTTCCCTCTATATGCTCCCTGAGGAACTCTTGGGGTTTTTTTATACCTGGTCTTTGACTTGGGGGGGGGGGGGGGGG
>VXBP01005443.1:656587-766705 GCA_013400115.1 Rhinopomastus cyanomelas | reverse complement strand
GAGGGGGAAGAATGAAAAATAAATCAAGCTTTATGTTCACAAACGAAGAGAGAACCAGAAGAAAAATGGTAAGTAGTGTAGCCCGTGTCCCAGAAACCCCATGCTGTGGGGCTAGTAACACTTTCTAGCTTTGCAGATTGGTGTGAAAGTGCTTTACAGGCTGTGAATTGCACAGTAGTGAGAAATTGGCCATCTATTTTGATTGATCTTTCCAATATCCCAAATCTCTAAAACACACACACATGTTAAAGACTCTCCTTGACAGGAATACATGGAGAAGTTAAAAAGAAAAAGTAAATATGTAACTGAAAAAAATAAAACAAACAAAAAGCAAAACAAAAAACCCTCACACACATATTGTAAAACTACTTTTTATGCAACATAAGCATGAAGAACTTTTATACTATACAGCCAAAATATACTTTGGACTATGGTTCCACTAGCTTCCATGAAGGCTAAGCAAGGTTAGCCGTTATCAGAATTTACTTGAAGGACTTTCCAAGGAAAATCTCTAGTAGTTAAAGAAATTACACTAGTAAATCAGTAAGTGAACTTCTTCCTGAAAGTCAGGAACAGAGCAATTTCTACCCAAAGGTATCACAGTGTCATTCTTATAAGCAAATGACAAAATAAAGGTCCTATGTCCTACTGCTTGGTAACCTCTAAAAGATCCTATAGTACTCTTTCTTCTACACTAGAATACTTCCTCGGAGAATCAGAAATGGGCATCAGGATGAGCAACATTTGTTACACTTCAAGGTGATATCACACAATTGTAGAATCATCAGGGATTGGAAGGGACCTTGAAAAATCTTCTAGTCCAATCCCCCTGACACAACAGGATCACCTAGACTAAGTCACACAGGAACACATCCAGGTGGGTTTTAAATGTCTCCAGTGAAGGACACTCCACAACCACCCTGGGTAGCCCATTCCAGTGCTCTGTCACCCTTGCCGTGAAGAGGGTCCTTCTCATACTGATGTGGACCTCCTATGTTCCAGCTTACGCCCGTTGCCCCTCGTCCTATCACTAGATGACACTGAGAAGAGCCTGGCTCCATCCTCCTGACACCCACCCTTCACATATTTATAGACATTAATGAGGTCACCCCTCAGTCTCCTCTTTTCCAATCTAAAGAGACCCAGCTCCCTCAGCCTCTCCTCATAAGGGAGGTGCTCCACTTCCCACATCATCCTTGTTGCTCTACACTGGACTCCACTTCCCACATCATCCTTGTTGCTCTACACTGGACTCCCTCTAGCATCTCCACATCCCTCTTGAGCTGAGGGACCCAGAAGTGGACACAATACTGCAGATGTGGTCTCACCAGGGCAGAGTATGCAGGAAAAGAAGTTGATGTTAGTTGGAGGTGATGAAAAAAAGGTTGCACTGAAAACTACTATAAGTCAATACCATCATTCCCCTTCAATCACCCTGTGTAATTGCATGTTTCCTTTCTGCCCTAAAAGTTTTGGTCAAGGGATAGTGTGGGAAATCCACCCTCTCCATTTTTTAATTTTGAATGACCGTTACTTCTGTTATTATCACTGATGTCATCACTTCTTTCAAAAAAAGCATGTATGAGCAAGAACACATCTTGTAGTTCTTGCTCTTACACAAATTCTACAGCAGTACCTGTACTACTTGTTAGATGAACAACTCCTTTCAGAAACTGAAAAATTAAGAACTGTACATGGATTTATAATGAAGCATTTGGACAAATAAGTAAAGTTTACAGAAGCAAGGCAAACAAGACACTGTATTTTTTTTCTGCAGAACTTATTATCTATTTTATACACATAGGGCTTTTCTAGGAGAATATATTTTGTGAGTGCAAGCCCAAAATGATTCAAAGCTACAATCTAGAGCATTCAGTTGTACCCATCAGCAACATTCAGTCATGCTGCTTACCAACACCTCTGGCATTCCCTGTATTGTCTCACCATGCATATGTCTTTGTAGAACAATACCACAGCTGAACCAAGTCTAATCTGTGAAAGAGTCTAGCAAATCAAGGGTAGTAATGACAGATTAAAGAATTAGGACTTCTGTACACAGGCTGAGACACTCAATTTAGGTGACCCCTAATTTTCAGTTCTGCAAATCCCCTGTGATGCTCAGCCACATCTTTTGGTACCTGCATGTCTTAAAAGACAGTTTCTGCTTCTCACACAGCCACAAGATCATGGTCAGGTTAGATAAATATTGAGTATTATCTGGGTACACTATGACCTCTAACTCCTATTTTTCTACTGAATCTTTCAAATTGTATTTTATTAACATTTTTGCATGATCCAGATTGCTCTAAATTTGCCAGAGTTTCTATTCTTGAACAGAAACAGAGAAGGCAAGAGTTTACAAAAGCATTGTAACAGCTAATCCTTTAAAGATTGTAGTACAACCAAGATGCTATTTAGGAAAAACACAGCTCCTTGAGAGTATATCTAAGCAACAGTCAAAAACAGGAAAGCAGAATACAGACAAAAAAGCTGAAAATGTAAATGATGGCCATCATCTCCTTTTATTTAAAGCTTGGTTCCATTGCCCAAAGCCAGGGCACAGCAGGTAGCCTGAAATGCCTTGTGCCATTCTGCCTGGCCACCACCAGTTCCAGAAAGATGGAATTCTCTACAACTCTCTGAGGCCTTGTCCTAGGGCCTTCTCTACAGGAGTTAATCCTGATAGGAAAATCAGCAAATGGGTGAGCACTGTCCCTACTTTATTCATCGGTACACTTAGACATACAGAGAATAGACAGCATCCTACACATCCCCATAGAAATAAATGAATACCAGCAGTGGGAAATTTGCAAATCACAAGGGACATACTAGTCTTTATTTGCATCACACTGTTCTAAGACAAGGAAGAGGATACAGAAGAAACAAGGAATGCAATAGGTTACTCTGGTGTAATTGTGTAACTTTACCACGCTGTGAAAGCTATATGGGTCATATGTTTTGTAGATTTAATATCCAACAGGTCTTGCCAACATCCCACAGGTGTGCACAGTAGTGCAATATGCTAAAAGAAAGCAATTATGTGGGTGGGTACACACACAACACAGTGTTTCTAAATCCTGGATGAATTCATTCCACACATCTGCATCCATTTCACATAGACAAATTGGATAAAGGTGAAGAGGGGGAAAAAAAATCTGTCTTTAAAAGATCTGAACATTAATCCTGATCTCTGGCTGCCTCCGTCCTCAAGCATTTCTCTTCTCCTAAAGACCTACTTCAGCAGACACCAATAGAACCCAGTGCTAACAGGTCCACCTCAGGCATCTTCTGGTCAATATGCAAGTTTCGATTGACTTCAACACTATCTCCTCACCAGACTGCTTCTAAACAGGAGGGAGGAAGCTGAAAGTAGGAGAAAAGTGAGAGCTACACGCACACACTCATATATCCTTTCCAGTTTAATTGACAGGAGGGATTTTCTTGGGGATTTTAACTTGAAAACCAAACAATAAACTACAATCCAGCCATTGTTCTGGTCACTTTACTCACATTTTACAGGCCTTTATTTCTTTCTGTGTCTGTTTTTGTCCTCTCAGTTTACACTTGTAGAGGTAGGGACCTGTGTATGCTTCTCCTGTGTTTTTGGAGTGTTTCCACAAAGCAAAGGAGGTCAGACTACAAGCAGACAGAGTGTGACAAAGTGAGATTATACCAGGCCAGCAAAAGGGAGAATAGAAGTTGAAACAGGGTCTCTCTTGGGTCTCAGAGATCACAAACTATACCATCATTTTGACTTTGTAGATGGAGGAGGGGAAGACAGAAGTCATGACACTGTAACACGCTACCCTCTGTAAAATATATGCTTAGAGATATAAAGAAATAACAAGCAAACATGGGTGATTGTTCCATTAAACTAGCTCACACCTGGTGGATCAGGAAAGCAAAATACAATCTCCCTGACTGCAGAAAAACTGGTGCCGAGAAGTTGGATTAACCTCCTTTGGTGCAGAATACTTTAATTTTCTCTGTACCTCTCCAATTGCTTGTTAGTTTTTTTAAGGCACACTTTGCTTAGTGTAAGTGCCCTTCCCTTTTTGCAAATAAAGGGCTGTATCCACAGTCCTTTCCCTGCAAAATAGAATTTGAACCTTAAGCTGCAAAATATCATTTCTACACTGTTTGTCCCTGCAAAAAGAAAGCTTCACTGTCAGTGATTTTTGCAAAATATAAGATTTACTTGTTGTTAACAATGAAGGTCAGTAAACAAATTTTATGGATGTTTTAGATCTTATTGTGATATTAGAACCTAGATACATGAGACAGAATTTTTTTCTGAATCTCAGCATCTAGAAACTTGTGATTACACAGAAAGTTTATTAAACAAATTTTTTAAAATACAAATATAACTCACAAGGTTTCAGGAGAGCCCTGAACATAGAGTCTGTGTGGAATTTAAAAATGTATAAAACAAAGCAATATTTATTCTGCAGATCAAACAATCTAGCACCCTCTCTCTCCCTGTTCCAGTAACCCCATTTTTGCCTCTTTCAGCAAACCCTCCCTGTTCGTCGTGTTACAATGTCTGAAGTCTGTCACAAGTCCCCTGCCTACCATAATGCTCTTCTGTGCATCCAACTAGCCACTAGCATTCCCCTCTGCAGCTGACCTGCACCAGTGCCTTAGATGCCCAAGGGAGAAGACAGTCTCTCAGTGGATTCCCTTTGTTCTCACGACTGTCAAACATGTTCAGCACCCAGCAGAGCTCATGTGCACCATGTATGATCAAGTTCAAAACTCAGCCATGCCTTCAGACACTTGGTCTCTGCAGATGCCAAGGACAACATAGCACAAACGAGCTTTGTTTTTCCTTCAAGCAACTCACTTTACAAGCCCTAAATAACTCAAGCCACCTGGAAGAAGGAAACCATGGCATTTAAGTTATTCTTTCTTTGCCTTTTGCACTTCATTTAGCCCTTCTGACGATGCCTGCTCGAGCCCAGGGTGCTCCACTATCCCCAGGATTAGCCGAGATCTCTGCCGATTGCTCACACCTGCAATTCAGACAAACCCGTTCTGCTTTGTGCAATCAGCCGTACCTCCCCGTAAGGCCATCAGCTCCCAGGCTGACAGGCAAACAGAGACCCACCTGATGGGTCAGACCAGACACCTGGCAAAGGGGCTGGAGCAGGAAGGAGAGAGGAGAGGAAGAAAGGGAAGAGGTGAAATTACACAATTAAAAGACTAGGTAGATGTTTTGAAGGGGAGGAGTGTTATGCTACTCATAGGTGCGTTATAAGCACCTGACTTTGAAAACAGCACAGCTATAAAACTCCCAGTGAAGCTGTTTGCCTGATATTCAATGGAGTGGGATCCATTGGTAGAAATCAACCTACTGTTTCAAAATAAGGTCAGAACTCTTAGTAACTACCACTTAGGTAATCTGAATTTAATTTGCCAACAAATCTCCATTACCTAAACACATAAGAACTTGGTGAAATGCTACACTACTACTATTTTACAGATGTACCCTGAATAAATGTATTTTTTTATTGTCCTTTGTTTCAGTTATCTCTGTGAAATGAGAACACAGGAAACTGTCCTACCACAGCTGGATTATGTCTCTGCCAGAGAACTGCCCATTACGGAACATGGAGAGCACCCTAAATATACCCACAACTGAACATGGTCAGCAGGATGTATTTATGCTTCAGTGATTAACTGTTAACAAAAGAGCACAGAAAACCCAAATTGTGTGTGATTATTCCCATGTCTAGCTATATACACACATAAAGGCAGTGTTCCTGAGAGCGCATTTACAACTCTTACACCAGAGTCGCTGCTCAGAGCCCTTCATGGACTCAGCATTTGAGAACAACAAACTGTATAAAACACGCATGCCAGAGAATGTCAGAAGCAGCTGTTCACTCCAGCCTGTTTTCTGTCTTAAAATTAATTTCAGATTAATAAGCTGTGGGAAGAGGGTCTCATGTCATTAATACTATTTTAAATCTTGTTCTGCTAACTGACAAAGCCCAGGCTTCAGTTGATGTTATATGTATCTGGGGTATCTATCCATTGAAGATAAGAATGCTACTTCAAACCAGTTCTAGCTCTAACTTACTGAGTTTTAAAAGGCAGCCCGTAAAGAAGGGATGGTGGTAACCTGCACCTCCTCAAGTAGCTCTGAGATCAATCCTTCTCTAATGTCACTCCTTGTTTTTAACTACTGTAGAGAGTTTAGAAACCTATTACTGATAGAAGGAAAACATCTTGCTTTGTAAAGGAGCAAACCACAGAGAACAGTGACCTTGAGGTACTGTGGGGCACATAATGGGCACACTTATGTGGGGCTCAGTATTTCAAAACAGAACAACCTTATTTTGTACAAGGGCCAGCATTTGCCCTTGTAGCAATAAGGGTTCTTTGCTAGAACCTCCACATATTTCTGCCACAACAGTGGATAGGATGTGTCGGGGTGAATATGCACATGGTGGGACTGAAGAGGCAACAGCATTCAGTGCTCACACAAGATCACCTACAGCTTGAGCAGGGAACTCATGTGAAGTACAACAGCAATAACTACAGGTGGGGGGTGTCAAAGATAACTAAACACCATGGTTCCTTTGGAAAGGCTGCACTGCACAACTCTCACTAATGTGCCAATGCTTCCTTTTCCTCCCATCAAAAGTTCATTCCCAGTGATGCTGGATTGGCATGGCTCCCATCGAAGCAGACTTGTTGACACTTCCCTGCCACTGAGCACAGAGGAACTTCCTCCGACATTTTCTGTGCTTAGCAACTTTTCTTTTCATGACCAGTGAGGAGCAAGAACTGTCAAACTCCTTGGATGTAGCTGGTCACTATAACGTGTAAAATCTCTGAAAACCCAAGAGCATATTGACAGTTGTTACTGAGTACTGGATATTATTTTATAGTTAAAGTTGAAGAAAGAAACAATTAGCATCATCCCACTTTGTAACAGAGTATTTTATCAGCCAAGCACAATGCAGAGCATAATTATATGGCTATATCCAGAGAGTACAAACTACATCAAATGTCAAACAATGTAGTGGTAAACACCAAGTTATCCTGAAATTGTTAAGTGAGAAAGAATTTGGTCTTTCTGTGTGGTCTCTCTGCTGGGTGCATATTTTCCAGCTGTTATCCCCATGACACGCATACCTGCCACGGACTCCTTCAAGCTTATCAATCAAACTAGAGAACAGAAAGCCTCACCTGACATCTGACTTCAGTTAACAGGAAGCAAGCAGCAGTAGGGCCTTTTGCTATCTAGTCCCTTGCTACTTATCCCAGAGATGTAGGAAATGAACCAGCACCTTGCAGAATAATAATGAATGGAGTGATACATCAAGGTCAAACAGGCCTGACGGGTGCTTTTTCAAAAAAGAAAAAAACATCAAAAAACCCTCCTTATTTAGCCTTGAAGTGCATCAATGCAATACAGTCAACAGCCACAAGCAATAACTGGAAATTTTTTTAACAAGAAATAATGGAAATTTTCTGATATTTCTTTAGTTTGGTAACTAGGGATAAAGTAGTAAACTTGAAGAAGGCTTTCATGAAAGACTCAGAGAATGTTAGATCAGCTGCTCAAGCCTTTGAAAGAGTTGGACATACAGCCTCTGTTTATACGCGTAGACTTTTATGAGGAAACATAATATTGTAAAATATTTAAAAGAAAAATGGACCAAAAGCAACAGGCTTCCTCATTCTTCTACCTTAGAAGTATTTAGCCTTTTGCACAAGTGAAAATTAAAATGTTCTTAGGTGGCTGGAAAGACAGGGAAGTACTGAGGCCAGGCCACGGCGTATGTCAGCACATCCAAAACTAGCACCAGAAGCACAAGTCCATAAAGTCTTATACAATCTCTGTCTCTTCCTCTGGAGATTCAAGAATTTTTCTTGGTTTTCAGTATAGATCTGTTGATTGAATTTTCCTTTGTGAATATCCAAATAGCTGTAAACAGCCCCAAGTTGCATTTTATTCTATTTAGTTCTGCCAAATTTTGAAGTCAGTGGAATATAAAACATCATGATGTAGTCATCTCTCCCAGTCTTTGAAGTGACCCAAAGGTATTATAAACAAGATCAGCATCGCCTTCCATCAAGAAGGTTTTGATTGTATAGCAGTAATGGAAATCAAAGAAGCTAAGTTTATTTTATCTTACTTTTTGTCCAATAACAAGGAAATAATGAATTAGAAAGCAGATCCAGGAGACTGGGCATGTTGTCTTTGAAACCATTATTATATACAACTGTATCTGTATCCCTCAAACAAAAAGAGACGGCACCTTGCTTAGAGCTTATATTTTTCTTTAACCTATATCCCTGCCTTTTAGTGCAGCTGTTTGCCATCGTCTCTTTGAATCAGAGGAGAATACACGTTTTATAGGAAGAGCTTTGTCCAATTTTAATAGAAATTTACAGTAACTACCAGATATTTATAAGAAAAGAACAGAGAAGAAGAAAGATTAACAGGCTTAATTACACCATACCTATGCAACATGAGGTGCTTAAGCAGTGACAGCAAAGATTCCTTTTATCAGAAAAGATCAGATATGAGAAAGTACTGAAGCATTAGCAGAGCCCACCTGTGTGTTAGTTTTAGACCACACTAATGAAGTTTGCCTCCTTTATTATTTATTTATTTGTTTTGCATGGAGTAGATCAACGCTGAGCACAAAGTATAACGCTACCTACCCTCCGATAACTTCCCAATATAAAAATTCATTATGATTCCATAAATAAAAAACCTTTTAAACCAAATGGCATTGGTTGAGTTAGAAGTTCTGAGATTTCTGGCTCCTCCGCTCCTCATCCAAGACTTCAAAGGAATGCCTCTCTTGTCTATTAAAAGTCTGAGTCTTGTAAAAATTCACCACACCCTAGGAATTCCCCTCTAAGAATACACAATTCAGACTTGCAATTGAAGCCTCTTATTTTTAGCAAAAACATTTCCAGAACAACCACAATTGTGACATGACTGATCAGACAAGGAAGAGGTGTATGCACTTTGGTAATCATGCTTTCTCCTACATCATAAATCACAGAAATTCACACCAAATAGTTTTTTCACACTCTGGAAAAAAAAACCAACACGCTCTGGAGTCACCACATGAAACTCTGGTAACTCCTTTCTAGCCCAGCAACATACAACTCTGGGTTAAAGAATCTTGCAGACCAGAACTGGAATCAGTCATAACAGTTGTGTAACACAGACAAAACAAAGACTGTTGGTTGGGCTCTGAGAAGTCAGTAGTAGAGCAGTAAAGTTTTAGGACAGCCTTCCAATATGGAAACACAAGGTGGAAACAGATAGACTTACAAATGGGATTTATATCACAGAATCATAGAACATTAAGGATTGGAAGGGACCTGGATTGATCATATAGTCCAATCCCCCTGCCACAGCAGGATCACGTAGCACAGAAACATACTCAGGCCAGTTTTAAACATCTCCAGAGAGGGAGACTTCACAATCCCTCTGGGCAGCCTGTTCCAGTGCTCTGTCACCCTCACCTTGAAGAAGTTCCTTCTCAGATTGATGTGGAACCTCCTACGTTCCAGCTCACATCCATGGCCCCTTGTCCTATCACTAGATGACACTGAGCAGAGCCTGGCTCCATCCTCCTAACACCTACCCTTCACATATTTATAGACATGATGTTCCAATGCAATGCTGAAATGAAAAATGCTGCTATTACTTCAGTCTCTTCGCCCCAATGGCATAAAGGAAACTATTGCCACAGTGCTATGGAAATTAAACTCAAGTATGAGTCTGGGGCCAATCAGTTCCAAATGGCCCCTAGTCTGGTAAAATAGAGTCTAGGCCAAAATAAGGAAAGTCAAGAGGCATCTTGGGTAGTTTCTGAGTTAAAATTCTTATTTCCATACAGGTTAATTCTCTTGAATCATGGTTAAGGAAACACAGAAGGAAATACAATAAATAAATGCTGCTACATTTCCTCTTTCTAAGGACAAAGATTTGAGGTTAAGTGTCCTAACTAGCAGCAAGATATAGTTATGCATCGAAAATAAAATGTTAGGAAGGAGTACTGCCGGCTTTTACTTCTCTTATTGTGGTTTCACAGAACAAATAGACTAGAGAGACAAAGAAAAAATGAGTCATCACAAGAAGGTTCTTTTTTCTCCCGCTGCACTACAGAATTCTCTTACAGTCCAGAGTTATAACATGACTGCAGAACACCGATGTTAACTGCTGCAAGTACTGAAGTGTGGGTTGAACCAAGGAAACGCTGTTCTTGAAGCTCCCAGACACCACAACAGTCAACAACGCACCTAACAGAATTAGAAAGGTACCCAAATAACAGAGATTACTCAATTGGGATTCAGAGATGATGGACAAAAATCATGGCTTTTCTTTCAGTGCAGGACACAAAAACACTACAATACCTTCTGCAAACCTTAGTTTTTAACTGGCCAACCCTCGCTAAGTGGTACAAATACAAACACAAGTTTCCCATCCAGGGTCACAGGTGACAGCAGAAAAAAACCCTCATACCAAACCTTTCTTTTCAGGTCATGCCCAAAAAGGCAGCCACTGACAACTTTAGTGACCTAATAAGCCACTATAACAAAACTTAGGCTTTAATTGAGAAATTTCCACCTAACAATATCAGAAATTTTGAAGAAACCAGAGAGTAAATTTAAGTGGAGCCTAGGAGTAGAGTTTACCTCTTTTCACAGCCACTACCACTAAAAAATAGAATAATAGAATCATTTCAGTTGAAGAAGACCTTTAAGAAATGACATCTGACCGTTAATGCAACTGGCCCAAGTTCACTGCTAAACCCTGTTCCTAAGCTCTAGATCTACACCTTTTAAACATGTCCAGGGAGGGCAATTCAATGCCTTCCCTGGGCAGTCTCTTTCAATGCCCTTTCCATAAAGAAGTTCACCATGATATCTAATCTGAACTTCCCCTGGTGCAACTTGAGTCCATTTCCTCTTGTCCTGTCACTTACCACTTGTGAGAAGAGATCAACCTCAGCCTCTCCAAACTCCTTTCAGGTAGCTGTAGACAGCAATAAGGTCTCCCCTCAGCCTTCTTATTTTCAGACTAATCAGGCCAAACTCCTTCAACAGCTTGGTCTCCAGACCCTTTGCAAATCTTGTTGCTCTTCTCTAGATACTCCAGCTCCTCAATATCTTTTTTATATTGTGGTGCCCTAAACTCAATACAGTATTTGAGGCACGACCTCAGCAGTGCCAGGAACAGGCATACATTTCCCTACTCGTGCTGGCTACACTATTTCTGATAAAAGCCAGGATACCATTGTCATTCTTGGCTAGCTGAGCACACTGCTGGCTCACGCAGCAGATGATGAATCAACACTCTCATGTCTCTTCCACCGTGAAGAAGTTCCTTCTCAGGTTGATGTGGAACCTTCTATGTTCCAGCTTACAACCATTGCCCCTTGTCCTATCACTACATGACACTGAGAATAGCCCAGCTCCATCCTCCCGACACCTACCCCTCAAATATTTGTAGACATTAATGAGGTCGCCCTCATGGTTAATGGGCACCCATAGTTGGAACATACTGAACAGGAGCTTAAATATTAGTGAGTTAAAAGGTTTATCCATAACATATGAGCAATATTCAACAGATGCTGCTATGATCTGAACACTGAGGCTACTTATGGTCTCAATCCTGATTCCTACTCTGCTGCTATAACCGTCAATATCATACGAGGAAATCCAAACTTGTCACTGGCCATTCCTTCAGGCATATTAAGAGACCATTGAGTGTTCAGACACCTGATGACCCTAGGTCTGCTGGCAGAACTAACTGTTAATAAAGTGAGAAGAATTTGCTGTACCTTTAGGTAAATGAATCTATGATTCTATAAAATTTGCAGATAATCAATACTCTGCAGGGATACAGAGTGAAATCTGCTGCCTGGCAAATGCTGTGTCTTTACATTCATAGCGAAAGGATCCCCATCCAGCTCAAATCTGCAGCTATTCAGATGCAGATATTCCCCCCCACACTTTAAAATCCCTGGATTTATAAAAGAGAAAGAGCAAGGTAATGTCCCTATCCGGCCTGTTCCTGGTTAGGGATATGAAAAGAACAGAAAGCTGCCCGACAAAATCCCATCCTCTTGAGATTTTGGTTAAAGCTCTCCTCAGCTCAAACTGCCATACATCTCTGAAGACACCTGGCCAAGACACAAACAACAAATAAGATACCCTCTGCCATGTACCACTCGGGCTTTGCAACACACATCTCTGTGCCTGTACTGCATTCATCACTGCGATATCTGAACATCTTATTGCAATGCTGCCTTTTTGTCAATCAAAGGTGCATTCATCACTGTGACTGCATAACCACAGCACGCAAAGCCCTTGGATACAGCACAGTCTCCTTTCGCAAACAACTCTATGAAAATACAGACCAAGATACCAGTTTTAACAGCCAGGGCCTCAATATCAGGCTTCAATTCCCTGATTCAGAGTATAAAGATACACACAGCACCATCTCATGCTACCTTTTCAGGTAAAAGGAAAAGGTTTCCATCTACAGTTCATTAAACACAATTTTACCTTTGCATCTTCCACATTAGAAATAAATAGTGCATTGGATTACCTCTATTTTTAAAGAGCATATTTTTTGTCATCAAGGACAGATAAAATCTCCAAATGAAATCTCCACACTAAACAATTCTTTTTAAATACATTTGCTTCTGCATTACACTATGCAAAAGAGAGAAAGAAATACCACTTCACAGGCAAAAAAAAAAAACAACAAAACCAGTTTCTTTCCCAGTGCAAACCACACACGACACTAAGGGTACTTCAGTAAAAAACATTGATTGCATTGCTGCTATTTCAGTTCAGACTCACTCTAACTTTCAATCACATCACCCATGCTCTTCCAAAACAGATTCAAAGGTCTGAAAGAGCAGCTTGATAACAGAGAGGGACATTTATTTATTTATTTATTAAAGGGGCATTTTTCCCAGACTTTAACTAAACCTCATCCACTCTTGTCACTCTGGGCAGACAGTTGAAAGCAATATTAGAGGAGGTAATTGCACAGATCAGTCAACAGCCTTTGTCCTCTTGCCACTGAGACGTACAGTAAAATGGGCACAAGAAAACATTGTACTGGATTAAAGGCAGGTCTTTTTCTCCAGTTCCTTGCTGCTTACCAGCTGTTGTGTTCAATGGCGGGGACAGAGGCTTTAGTGGTATCTATAGGGGAAATCTAGCCTGATACTGTCTTTTTCCCCCCCCTTCTCTCTAGGCTTGGAACAGATTGCTCTTTGTTTTTAAAGTGAAACTTTACCAAAAAAGTATTCTATCTTGTCATCTACCATTAAGTCATTAATCATGTGTGCAGAGCACTTTACTAGCTATGAATTTTTAGGATTCTGGGTTTACAAGAATACCATCACTGTAACTTCTCAGATTGACAAACATTTTTCTCAACCCTTTGATCTTATTTGGATGAACTCATGAAAAGACTCCGAGTAGCTGCTTAAACAAACACTGCACAGGGAACAGACAAATTTTATTAACATTTGCTTGTAAATCACTGGCAGCAGCCCACCCAGTGATAAAAACAGATACTGCACTGTCGAAGAAAAAACATACTTGCTACGTGTACGTTAACCACCGCAAGAAAGCTCCAAGTGTATAGATGTCACTTCCAAGTGACAGAATTTCAGTTGCCAAAGTATACTGAGACTGAACACAAACTTAAGGATACTGAACAGAAATGCAGCGATAGAATTGGAGAGTCAAACTAGAAATTGTTTGGTGTCAGAAAATACCTCATCAATACCATCTTTAAGAAAGGAGTCATCACCCAGGTTTTGACAGCACAGGCTGTAAATTGATTCTGTTTCCACAGTAGTAGGTTTTATCTTCATGTTCTGACCTAATTCAAAATCATGTCGAGACTGGTGATGGAAATTTTCAACCACATCCTATCATTTTAATCAGGTAGTAGTTTAACAGGATCGTTCCAAACAGCAGCACTTTGTATTTTATGAACATCATGTTTCTAGAGGGTTCTTACATATAAAACTCTGTAATCAATGAGCATAGTACCAGTTGGTGCTCTGTTGTCAAAGAAAGTGAAATAGAAATACAACACCACCTTGGAAAAGTACCATTCAAAAATATCAGATTTGAGGTGCTTTATTTTACTAAAAATTCTGAGGCTACTAAACAAAGGATTACAAGAATTTATATGGGTTTTATTAATTTTAGATAAATTTCTACTTCCTCTGGATCAAAGGAGACTGTAAACCAAATATATAAAATATTTATTACATTAGTAGAATTTTTATCCAAATTTCTTATCCAAACTCTGTGTTGGACTGAACCATAACCTCAGTCCCAAAGAACTGTAAAATTCTGAAATAAATTACAACAAAATTTTTGTGTGAACTGTCATAGAGACAGCAAAGTTTGTTTTTATCTTCCTCCACCTTCATGAGGAAATAGTTTTTACTCTTTCAGGTGTACTAAACTCTTGAACAGACACCTAAACGTCAAATTTCTCTAAGCAGGTGGCTCCACTTCTGTTTCCTGCTGCAAGGGGAGAAGCAACACAAAAATGTGTGGCCACAGCCCCAGAAAGATTAAGCAAGAAAATCCCCTCTCCTCTATTTCCCCACCTGTTGTCACTTCTGCCTTCGTGCCACAGTTTGTCACCTTGTTTGCTGTGCTATGCAGCAACATAGTGGGTGGAAATTTAATCTGCCTTCCTCACCAAAAGTGCATCATGTGCCTGGGATTCAGCCACTCTCCCACCCTGCTCACCAACCCTTCCCGCTGGTGCCTCCTTGGGAAAGGACTAGAATTTCTGAGCTTTTGCCTTTGTTTAGAGTGGAAACAAGCGATTAACCCTCTTACTGCTAATGGAAGTTAAGGGCAGCGGTTAAACTTGCCACTTTCAGCAGGGTTTAACACACCTGAGAACACCACCTTTTACAGAAGAAAACAAGACAACATGCCAGTTTTAAAGCAGCGGTCAGCTTAGGTGTAACAGCCCTCTTTGCAAGGTTAACTGCCTTGAAGTCTGTGGAGAGGCACGGCTGGATTCACAAAGCTGCTTGCAAAGGAATCTACTCACCTAGATTTATGTTAAGAGGGTCTCTGCAAGATTCAAGTCCTAGAAGCCCACCTCACAGACATATAAGAAAAAGGGGTGTTTATGTTACAGAATACCATGCAGTAGAGGTCCTCATTTACCTCTAATAATTGTCCTTGGAAACACATAGGTGCATTAACTCCTTGAGAGACATCTTTGGTATCCTTACACTGTTCCACCCTCAACTCAAGACAGACCAATATTAGGATTACAAAAAGACATGAACACTTCCTAATGGATAAAAGCTTAATCTAGGACAGCCATTTACAGTGCTTTTTTTGTCTCTTAATTATGGCCTTGTCAAACAGCTGCTTGGATACCCTGTATGTCTCACATGAACTTGCAATCAAATGCAATATCTCAGATGTAGGCATTGAATGTTGAGCCTGAAGTTGCTCTCTTGTTAAAAGTTAAACATATACAGGACCTGACAATGCTCAATGGCTAAATGAGCTGGCCTTACTTCAGGTATCATATCACTACTTACAAATTGGGTGAACTAGCTCTGCTACACCAACAGGAGAAGCAAAATAATGAGAACTGCCAGGAGTTTGGAGATGCAGGAAGGTAGGTTACAGTTGCACGGCCAGTTTGCACTCCAAGTTACTGTAACCGCACAGTCTGTCTGCTGTGGATTTGCATATGTAATTAGCAGGGTTAAGCAGACACATGTAAGTTTGGCCCCCAAGTGATTTTGCATGTGTACACATACAAGGTGCACAAACTCAGGTCTTGGAAGTGTCCTGGTAGAATAACACGTAAACTAAGAGCTCCATGATACTGAGAGCACCTGGGAAAAGAGCCAGAGGTTTCTGAGTTGTAACCTCATCTGTGCAACTGAATCACCGTGGTTTTAGGCAAGTAATTAAACTTTCCACTGCCTTGGTTTTCTTCTTATGTTAGATGAAGCCTAGTATTTTCCCCTTTATGTTGAAGAAGGGTAAATAAAGCAGATGTACAAGAGCTAACATTTTACTGACTGACCTTTGCATTTTAAAGCACCAAAACCAGCAATTTTATCACACATCTAGTACTAGATTCTAAATTTCTTCTCTCATTGGATACAGAATACAGAATCACAGAGCATCAGGGATTGGAAGGGACCTCGAAAGATCATCTAGTCCAACTGCCCCTGCCACAGCAGGATCACCTAGACCAACTCACACAGGAACATGGTCAGGTGGGTTTTAAATGTCTCCAGAGAAGGAGACTCCACAACCCCCCTAGGCAGCCCCATAAACAACAGATCACTTATTTCAGCAACTAAGACCATGTTTCATACCACAAATTGTCACAAGGCACATCTTTCTTGTATGTTAGTAAAATACAAGAGATATTCTGCTGTCTCCTGTGGCAGTACATCTTTTATAAACTTCTAGTAACAGCCAAGAATCGGCTGTAATCTACTACATACTCTATGAGCTGAGTCACTTCATTTTCCATCATCTCTCCTAAAACATGCACATATGAATCAAATACAGCTACGACTATATATATGCTTTTATGATTAAACCCTGCAAATGAAAAACAAGCTGTAAAGCAACTATAAAGAGAAACTCAGGGTCAGAGAATGGAAGTAATCTCTGAGATACAATGTGCTTCCTGTGGCCTTTGCAAAAGAAATTCTCTAGTTATTTAAATGTCTCCAACTGATGTCACTTAAAAACAATCCACGGAAAAACGGAAAAGACCTGCAGCAAATAAACGAGATCGTTTTATATTCTGTTCTATAGTGACTTGCATACAATCATTCCTATGTAATTTATGGCTCTTAATACAAGTCTTACCACTTATTTTTGACCTTTGTGCAGCAAAGTGCACAGACGTGTCCGAGTCAAACTCTTCACGGCAAGTCCTAGCTGAAACTCTGGATGAGATTGCCATAGCTCAAAGCTCACAAGACGTGAGAACACATGGAAGCTAATGTAGGTTCTGTCCTTGTTACCAAACTGTAAACCCTTATGCCTCACTACAATCCCTTCCTTTCACCCGCAAACTGACACGGAACCTCTGTACTTGAATCTGACCCAAATATAAATCAGCACCACTGAGAAAGTGACGAACACAATGTGAATTACAGCCATAAACCAAAAGGGAAATGTTCCTGTTTGAAGTTTATTGCTAAGAAAATAGTCCACTATTTTCTTAGCGCATGAATGTTTCCAGCAAATACCTGTAAGAATGCCAGCCCTTTTGTATTGCCTGCAATTAGCTTATCTCCAATTATATAAACAGGTATATGATGACAGTCTTCAGTGATAGAGGTATTATGAGAAAAATAAGGGTTGCTTTACTTTGAGTGTAGGTCTTAATAGAAAACAGATTAAAGCTTATGTGGATATACAAAATTACAGATAGGCTAATACTGTTGTCTGTCTAAATTATTTTATTAGATGGAACATATTAATTATAATGAAAAAGAACCCCTGACTCTGTTGGCTTCTAATGAAAATTCCTTTGTACCATCACTGCAGGATTTCCCACCATTTTCTCTTTCTGATGAAATTAACTCCCTATGGTTGGTCACCAGGATAAGCTCATTCTAACCAATCAGCTTGGGAGCTGCCATTTACCTCACAAAGGGGAAAACAGGTATCTGCTGTCATAGCAACGAGTGGCTTTGCTCTGATCATCTCTGGATCCTTTAGCATAATGAAAGACACCGGCTTGCTTTTTAGATGATTAATCTTTTCCCCTGTGAACCTACTTGAATACATTAGCAAAACAAGTATGAAAAATTTGTTTATCCCAAGACAATCATTAGAAAATTACCTGCAAGAGTAATTCTCATTAGGGCAGAGTTGGTGAATACCAGACCATATGGTAAATGAAAGCAGCAAGAAGCAATAAAATCTCAAAGCTGCAACAGGTTGCAAAGTCTATCAGGTTTCAAAGTTTAAATGGGTTAAGCATCAAAAGTTGTGAAAAAAAAATTCTTACTAAAATTCCAGACATGTTACAACAACAAAGTTCCTAAAGATCAGTCCCTAAAGAACCAGGCCTGCAAGTCCTTATCTACTCAAGCAGTTGTCTTGCACATGGCCTGTTGTGCTAATTCCAGAGGACCTGTTCCCAACTCCATCCTCCAACACCACATATTAGCTTCAGTGATGCTAGGCTCATAGCTGAAGTTGTAGGACTGGAGTCTTATCTTAGACGATCATTAATGTAGATGTTCTCGCTTTGGTATTTAAATGGCATTATAAAATTATAGATGATTACACACGGTTGTTGAGAACCAACCCCAAAAGAAGATGTATGAGAAACTTGAAATTTCATAATACATTCTGACTTCTTAGGTATTCAGAAACTTATTTTAGCTATGTAATTGATGAGTAGTTAACATTATAGTGGAGAAAGGTGAAAGAAAAATGAGATCATTTGCAGTATTGAAATAGTTTAATTATTATCTTATACCCATGAGAAGTTCCAGAAGAACAGAAAAGGAATTCATACTATGTAAAGCTAAAATGACTCCTCCAGTTTCAACAAACCATTAGAAAATTTTGTTTAAACAAAGGAGGAAGAGACAAATTTCTACTAGGTATCACAGCTTGATTTTGAGAGCAAAAACTGATGTAATTCTGGAATACACTAGATAGCACAGGGCTGTTTGTACAAAAGAATACTACTTTTGTGTAAACACATGGATTTTTCACCTTAGTAAGAATTTTACTTCCAACTGGACTCCATTTGGATTCCTCTCTAGTCAGAAGATAAAACCAATAATCTCCTTCCTTTTTTTTAGAAGCCAAGAATTCAGTATTAACAGCAGTCGATCAATAGCATCTTCTGCATCACACGCCCCTTATCCAAAGTTGACTAAAACATTTTGATTCTAACTTTTAAAAAATATTTGTAGTGTTATAAAATCCTGACATAGAAGAGTAGGGAGTCTAATTACAGATAACCCAGCCCAATCATTTAACCTCACTACCATCATGCATTGTCTTGCAGGCCCAAAGCTGCACAGCAGCAACAGAATTCAGAGGTAATTTCCCTGTGCAGCACTCAAATTTGAACTCAAGACAGACTGCCTCTCAATACTTTAAAACTCACTGGTTAGAGCAAGTGCTATGTAGTTCTACCACCAGTTATCAGTGATTTGCTTATCTAGAAGAGTTTTAGAAGAGACTGATACAGAGGTTGGAATGTATTAACTTTTGCCTTGACGGATTAATTCTTTCTTACCCTATTCAGCCTGTACATCCTCCCTCAAGTGGACTTCTAAGAGCTGTCAGAGATGCTAATTAGCTAAGAAAGCCCAGACTAGAGGTGTCCTAGAAATTTCACCCATTTGGAAGATGGTGGTCGTTCTAAAACAATGCCTGGCTCTACAGGCTGGATGTGCATTTCTGTGATCAAGTGTGTTTTCACTGTCCTAATAAGAAAGTTTTCTCTCTGCCACAGCACAGTAATTTTTGCAACCCTTAACCACAACAGAAGCACTTCCCTATGGATGCAGATACATCAGCAAGTTCCTCTTGGAGAAAATTAAACAGATCTGACTTTCAAAGGCTGTGATGACAACTTCACACAGAATTTTCCACACAAAACTGTGTATTTATTCTTGAGTGAATCCAAACCAAATCCATACTTTTTTCAAATACTTTCTTTTCAACAGAAATTTGTCCCTTAAAAACAAAAGTTTTCAGATTTCCCAAGTCCTGGTTTTTGTCCATTTATTTATTTGCAGCCTCAAATACACACAGATTGCAGAGCACTGAGAGGGACAGGGATGTCATTTCCCAGAATGGCTAAATCTAGGAGAAAATAAAGTTGTTTAGCTATTTACAGCATTGCTTATCACAGACCTAGACTCTTGTTTTAAGAAAGACTGTATTACAAAGATGACACATTTTCATCTTGTTTCAGGCTATTCTACAGAGTTGTCCACAGAAAGTAACTGTCCAAATGTTGTCAATGAAAAGCAGCAAAAGAAATCTCTATTTCCACATTTCAAGGTACTTATCTGTGCTGAAATTTGGACCTCACCTTATAACCTACTTTTTTCTACAAATGACCTGAACTCCTTCACAAAACCACACAATATTAAAGATTGGAAGGGAGCCCAAAAGATGCAATCTCCCTGCCAGAGCAGGACCACCTAGAGTAAGTCGCACAGGAACGTATCCAGGTCAGTTTTAAACGTCTCCAGAGGAGAGCCCACCACCGCCTGGGCAGCCTGTTCCAGTGCTCTGTCACCCTCAATGTGAAGAAGTTCCTTCTCACATTGATGTGGAACCTGCTGTGTTCCAGCTTACAACCACTAGCCCTTGTCCTATCATTAGATGGCACCAAGAATAGCCTGGCAGCCTGGCTTCAATTTCATACAATTTTCTAGTGGAAAATCTCTGGGGAATGGTTTCCAAAGTGAACCTCCAAGACCTAGGTGAAAAGTGGGCTCAATCAACCGCCGAATATGTTAAGATCAAAATAAGCATGATTAGCATATTCCAAAACCTTTTTTATTAAGCCAAGCCTCAAGTATTTAGCATGTAAATTTTTACAGGGCCCTTGATGGAACACTACCATCAGCACCAAGCACTGAAAGCAAAGCAATAACAGATGCAATAGCATCTCCAGGGTGACTTCAAATTTTCATCCATATGAAGTAATTAATCCTCAATTTGTGTGTATGCGCATGTTTGGTTTTATTATCTTTCCTATACTAAGGTTACCAGTTAAAACAAACATAGGATTTAGCTCCCCAATATTATTAACAGTACAGGAATGCACAGATTAAAAAGCATACATGTTTTAAAATGTTTACTCATGTTCATTTCTTACTTTCAGATTGTGTTAAATTATCACAGACCAAAAAATTCAGTGAGTTTGAGGAAGAGCTACCGCTATACCCTTAATCTACCTCGTACCAATCAGTAGAGGTGAAAAATATTCCTTAACAACTAGAACTCCTTAGATCCTTGTTGTGCATTAAGTGGTAACTATGTAATTAAAAGGAACAAATTTCAAATCTGACAACAATTGGTGCATCTCCAGCATTTAAAATGATTCAATTATTAATAATTCATGTTCAAAACCCCATATGTGGGCAATGAAGCAGAAGGAGAGATGAAAACGAAGTCTGATCCATGACTAACCTTACATCTGTACAGAGCCTGACTGAACAGAGTTACAGCATTATGTTTTCTACAACATTTACCCAAATACAGTAGGAAATTGTCACACCATAATATGTATTTGCAGTGATGCTCAACAGTTAGTTAATAGCATGGGGGTGGGGGAAAGCCATGCTAATACACAAGAATCCATATAGGAGTACAGCTTTGTAACAAGTCTGATTGAAACATGGAACTGAATGGGTTAGCTTCTTCCAAGACATAATTAGATACAACTTAAAGCCAAATATTCTTTGCAAAAATTCTGTCCAACCTTTATGATTTTATGCCGGTTTGAACAACAAAAACAACAAAAAAAAAAATCAGGAAGTTTAGCACTGAATGGTTAAACTTTTAATGAGAAACAGTCATCCCTCTGAGATGCTAGTCTACTTTTAAAATAGTAATTAGTAGATGATTCACATTGTCTCCTAGCTCACTCACCCCATCCCACAATGAACGTTATTAGATCTGCTCCCATGAATTTAGTCTGAACTAGAAACGTACACATGCAGCTCACCATACCATAGCTGTCTTTGTATTAATTCAGCACAAAATTCAAACCTTATAAGTGAGATTTCATCTGTTAGACTACAAGAAACCTAATAACTTAAGAAAGTGAAGAAAAGCCTATATCTAGAATTAATTCAGATTTCCTTTTATAGTTTTCTTAGCAAATTTGATGCTGCAACAAACTGTATATGAAAATCTGTAGATACAGAGCTTAAGGACATGGTTTAGTGGTGGGCTTGGTACAATTAGATTAATGGTTGGAGTCTATGATCTTGAAGGTTTTTTCCAATCTAAAGGATTCTATGATAACAGTGGTATGTCTGGGATAGATCCAAAGCCATTTTTGAAGACCAAGCCAACAACGCTTCACATTATGCTAAAGTCCTCCTGAGTTTAAGAGATTGAGGGTCACAGAAAGGTTACAATTGCTAAGTCCTTGCATTATAGCAACAACAGTAATAATTTCTAATGCTACCATATTGCTGGATGCAATTGTCAGAAGTGGTCTAGGAGACCTCCCAGGATAGAAATACACAATACCCTTAGAAATACAACATCCTAGGAGGCATAATGGAACACTACACTACACCTTTTATTAAGGGCCACAGCTATTGAAGAAATGACCCAAAACATAAGTGTAAGGTTAGAGCACATCCATATTTTTGCCATTAAAAACATATACTTGATTTATGTGCTTTAAAATAGATTACAAAGTTAGTGTTTTAAACATGTTCAAAATTTTTTTTTCAGAAGTGTCATAAATAGATTTGTTTACTCCTGCGACCTTTTTGATGTCCTGGTTCTAATCATCGTTCCATATGTGGGGGGAATGAGAGAAAAGACATGTTTATTCTGTGGCTGATTTATTACAAAATCAAGACCATTCAGATTCAAATTCCACTCCTCCCCAAATACGTTGTTACTGTTCTCTCTTTCGCGCAATTTACCACCACATGTAAAGGTCAAGTCCACCGGTAAAGTAATTCATATGGTTATCCAAATCCTATCCAAGCTATAAATTCATGTGACATAAACTGCCTACAGCAATTCTTCTATTTCTAATGTTATACACAGCCAAGTCTAGCCTGGTGTACTGATAATTAACATTAAAATTGCAAAAAACTCCCTCAAGAGTACACACACCAAAATGGAAAACAGTTAGTTCCAGGATGGAACCTGCTGATGGAGACACAGCAACTATCTGTAGCAAATGCTAACTCTAGGCTTTCAGTGGCAAAGAAAAGTACCCTTTACCTCACAATTGCCACCTGTATCACAGTCACAGAGAGAGAAGGGACAAAGGAGGAGAGTGTACAGCTAAAGCTGCAAAACTTCATCAGAATCCTTATGTTCTTGATTTTACACAAAGCAACCAGAAGAACAGCAGGCTGGTCTCCTGATGCTCTGAAAATGAAGACTTACAGAGATCACATGGAACACACTGTTTTCCAGAACTTGCTGTTTTCTTAAAAATCTCAAGCCCATGGAGGAAAATGATGCATACTATGCAAACAGACTTTACCTTTTGTAGCCAGAATAAGTTTGTTTATTGAAACCACAGACTGATCATCAGTGTTGCCCTCAGGAATAGTCAAAGGAGATTAAACCATGTTGTTTTCATTTCTGATACAGCTAGCAGTTTGATTAGTAAACTTAATACCATAAATAAACTGGGACAACTCACCCTGCAGACTTTGCTGAAAATGAGCTAATACACACCTGCTGAAGTTTCATCCCACAAGGAGGTAGTCTCCTTGGAAACTGGTCCTGATGGTCTGAAATACAATAGAAACAGTCACTGAGGAAACAGGTTTGTAGAGGTGCTAGAAAAGGTGATGAAAGATCAGTATTTTGCCCAAAAAATTTAAGTGTCTGAAGAGGGAGAGCTCAAGTGTTCTATGTAGTACAGGTAGTTTAGGGGCCCTCAGGTAGACCTGGAAAGAAAACTATATTAAAAAAGTCAAGAGAGACTGCAGCGTCTAGGATGTTATCCATCCCTAAATCATCATTTCCTTCATTGCGACTCTACAGCCAAACGAGCATCTTCAGTGCTGTTAACCTGTGAGAAAGTAGTTTACTCAGTGTGACTCAAACTCTTCCCTAAGCCTGGACATTTACAACACCTGCTAATATTTGCCTGTTCTCACATGCTTTTAGAACATCTTTCATTTTTGATTAGCATTACAAACAGCTACTTTCTGCTGTCCTCTCTCTCCTCCCAAGTCTTTCATAAAACTTGTCGACTGATTTATTCAAGCACTTATCTTTTAACTTGCTGTCACTAGACAGGTGCACACTTGCAACAACTCTTACAGGTGAGCCCATTTAACAGCTCTGTTAGGGGCCAATCCTTGCAAGACATTGAACTGCATAGAAGTTAGTGTCCTAAATACGCATTGAAAGCAATGATTTAGGGCTGTCTAGCTTGCAGGCAGTTTCTAGTGTCTTCCTTCTTAAGGAGTCTGTAAAAGGACCATCCCACCTAACTATTTAATGTTATTTTAATAGGCCATGTTACATGAATTTGATACAGCAGTGGTTATCCAAGTAAGAGGCCCCATTCACTCCAGAGACTTCAATCACAAAAGTAAAAGTAAACTCCTATAGCAGATAGATGAGTGTTTAGACAGAGCCGGCATCCAGGCTTGGATGATCTTGTTCACATATTCCACAACTTCTTGACCACACCTGCACTCGTTTTGTTGTGCTCATTGACATTTCACTTCAGAAACTGAAGATTAAGGGCGATAAATGAACACCAACTTCAAATTTAGTCATATAATCGGTGCTCTGGGGTAGCATTAAATCAACAGCCACAAGATCATGTAAGCGCATAGAAGCTACATTACTTAGGATGAAACTAATACGTATTTTCTACAGAGATCATTCCACCCACAAGTGAATCACAGCTCTGATGCCTCTACACATGTACCCTCTTCTGTTCAAAAAGCCAGTTCACTACAAAGAGCAAAACATCTAGAATGCAAAGAGAACCTTTAAGCAGTTTCAGTCCACCTTCCAGGGTATCTTCCACTAGTTCCCCCACAGCAAAACATCGAGATGTCTGCACCTGAACCGTAGACTAATATTGTCTTGGAGATGTCAGAAGTCCTTAAAAGAAGTGTCAGTATTTTCTGAAATTCCTTCTAGTTCCAGCCCAGTACCGTACAGCTGAATACATGTCCTACAGCTATAGCACAATAGTTTGGCTAAAATATTCAGTCTCAATTCAAAACTTTTATGTAGTGAAACATTTCCTGTAACTTTCAGAAGTTACAAGATCACACCCAAAGATACATGTGCACACACAGTGTTGCACAGCATAAAAATCATCATAGGCAGAATTAACCCTCAGCTCCTGTAATTTAAATTCCTTTTGATTCAAACCGTACAAGTGTCTGCATGAAACATGAAGTATTAGGAAATGTTAATAAGGCTTCTGAGTCTATTTTTTTAAACCCTAAACATTAAATCAAATCACATAAAAACAACATAAAAGGATGCAAATAACTGGAGTGGTAAGAAATTTGAACCAGCAGAAAGTTCAAGTGTATTTTCTTCCATTCACATGAGATCACAACTACCTTTTCACTTATTTATTTCTTGACTGATAGATCAGAAAAAAGGTCCTTGGAAAACATATGTTTATCTAGCCAGAATCCAGTTGAACATCTATTGTCTTCTTTACAATGTATTTGGGATTTTTTCCCAAGCAATCTCCTAAACTAGTTCTCAGTGCAGTATTAGACACTTCATTTGTGGACTTCTTTTGGCAGGAAATCCTTGTACCTCTAATGAGAATACTTTAAAAAAATTTCAACCAGTTCTCCCGCTTGATATGAACCACAAAGCCATCAGCAAATGATCCTGAGTAAGGACTGACAGAGTTGTCTCTGTGGAGAACCACGGGATCATTTTGGAGCTTGAAGGCATTTGTGGTTTTGCCATGGTGATACCTATCTGAAGCTGCTAGCAGGCCAGAGAAGGGCAGCTCTGTGCTCACATCCAGCTGCTTTGCAGGGCCTCTGGTATGGAAGATGCTATCAAGCTTTGACCAGAAACAGGTTGTGCTAGCACACGTGCCATGGTCAGTCAGCTGTGGCAAACAACTGCATACCCAGGAGAAGATAATTTTTCAGGTACCCTAAGGAGCAGCACTTTTGAATGGAGGGGATGTTGGAGTTTGATATTTTTGTTGCTTGCTTCAGGGCTGAAAGAAGGTTCCCAACCCTGTCATTTCATTTATGGTTAATGACACACAGCATTTAGGACCAGATGGTTTTAAACATATCCTATGCTGAAAAGATGAAGGCTATTAATTTAATGAGAATCATTCCTCACATAAATCCTGTAAGGACAAGCTTGATGAAAATCACCTCCTTCCAAGTGACCAGACACATCAGTGCCATGCTGCAGCAGGTTAGCCCTGTCACAGACAGAAATATATGGGAATAACAATTACCTGGACTAGCCAAGAAGAAACCCACAGCAAGCTGTGGGGAGTGGAGACTTCATTTCACCATTTGGAGGATTAGATAAGGATTGAGGACTCTGAACCACACCTGAGGCCCCATCATGGCCTCACAGGGAGGCCTCACAGGGAGGCCCCACCATGGCTTGCAATGAGGCCTCAGGGAGGCCCTTTCTCTCCCTTCTGGGAAAATTTCTGCCCTCATCCTGAAGAACATTTCTCACAACAAACCCCTTACTGCAAAGCTATTCAGGGTTGTCATAAAACATGAAAGTTTCCTGTCAGGGGAGCTACTGTGGGCCAGAACAGAGAGCTGGGAGTTGTCTCTGCCACACAGCCACCCTCAGCAGCACTTAGGGCTGCCCGTTTCCCCCAGTCCTTATCTCACTAGTACCTTCCCAGCCGCATTCCTTCCTTCTCCCAGCACTGACACAAAATTGGATTTACTTCAGCTCACTACTGAAGTGGCAGAGCTTCAGTAAAAGGGGCTCTTCAGTCAATTCTTCAGAGCAGGGTTTCCCCCTTCCTAGCCTTGATTGACACTGGATCTGTGTCAGATCATAAAGAATGAGTGAAACCTATGAGCCTCCAGCCTCAGGGCCAGATTTATAGTCAGAAAGAGAATTCTGTGATCTTTTTCTACATATTTGTTGTAACGGTCAAAATAGGCCTCTTATTCTCAATGTGGAGACACTTTTATTGTTCACTTTTTCTTGTATGTCCCCAGGCACAGTGAGTCTCAGCAGAGCTAAGGCAGGCCCAGGACTCTGCAAAGTAGCACTCGTATTGAGAGCTTTCTGCTCTCTGGATGCCCACAGTAAGGACAGACGGACACATCTGTGTTGGTATAAACAAGTCCAGTATCAGCAGCTGAAAAGTTTTCTAGCTTTATAATTAAATGTTTCAGAAATAACACCATTCAAAAAATTTCCTTCAAAGAAAAAACAGGCAGATAGTAAATATGTTTCCTGTACAAGTCACTAATTCAATGCTTCCTAACAATTTCAGTGTTTTCTTTGATTTGAAATAGATTTTAAGTTGGACAAGGCATGTAGTAAGGCTGTTCTTGCTCTTTGCTTAACTATTCACTTTGGTCAATTACCTCAGGTGCCCCTGCATGTAGGGAGATTTTGTTATTCTCTGACACATTCACCAGTCAAACACCTACCACTATTTAATCACTATTTAGTAGCAGAAACTTGTCTCCAAGACAGTGACACACTGTGCACTGTGTTTGACTACGCATTGAAATTTATTAGACATCCTCACGGCTACATCTCAGCCAAAGGGTAGTAACTGCTTAAAACTGCAATAACAGATGGCCATTTCACAGCTGAATATTTAGTATGTCAAATTCTTCCTTTGAAGATACTTGTATGATCAATTTGGTTTTTATCCAACTGTTTTAATTAAAAGTTAAGATGTATAAAAGAACAGGGTTCATTCCACTTCCAGCCTTCAGAAAATAAATATCATAAAGGTAAAGGTGTAGGAGTGAGTTTCCTTGACTACTTAGTGTTCTTTTAACCTTAGCTTGATCAGATGTCAGATTTTTTTAAATCTAATTACTTTCACAACAAGAAAGCAAGACACAAAGTTCTGCTAAAAGCTGTTGGAGATTTTGAAACTAGAGTACTATTGAAGGGAAAAAATCAAAACAAAATTAATCTTTAGAAAGATGGTGGGAGACAGTATATTGAGAAAGTTTCATGAAAAACAGAACAGGCAGGTAGACATAACCACTCTGTGAATCTTCCACACCCTTAAGAACTAGTTCAGTTTTAGAATCATAGAATAGAATCATTAGGGATTGGAAGAGACCTTGAAAGATCATCAGGTCCAATAGGATCACCTAGACCAAGTCGCACAGGAAAACATCCAGGAAGGTTTTAAGCATCTCCAGGGAAGGAGACTCCACAACCTCCCTGGGCAGCCTGTTCCAGTGCTCTCTCATCCTCACTGTGAAGAAGTTCCTTCTCATATTGATGTGGAACCTCCTGTGTTCCAGCTTACACCCATTGCCCCTCATCCTATCACTAGATGACATTGAGAGGAGCCTGGCTCCATCCTCCCAACCCACCCTTCAAATACCTTTAAGTGAAACTTTCAGGGAAGGCAATACTGCCTCCATTAAAATAAACAGAAAAATTCCAGTCACCACCAAGTGGGGCAGAACTTGATTCAGAAAAACTTCCTAAGCTTTATCTAAACAAGAAGTATGGTCTAGAGCCTACTCAGCCAATAGCACTCCTGCCTTCCATTTCTGCACATCTTCGAATGCTTAGAATCATAGAATCATTAGGGATTGGAAGGGACCTCGAAAGATCATCCAAGTCCAATCCGCTTGCAACAGCAGGATCACCTAAACCAAGTCACACAGGAACCTGTCCAGTTGGGTCTTGAATATCTCCATTGATGGAGACTCCACAACCCCCCAGGCAGCCTGTTCCGGTGCTCCGTCACCCTCACTGTGAAGAAGTTCTTTCTCAGGTTGATGTGGAACCTCCTATGTTCCAGCTTACAACCATTGCCCCTCGTCCTATCACTACATGACACCGAGAACAGCCCAGCACCATCCTCCTGACACCCACCCCTCAAATATTTGTAGACATTAAGCTTCTTGAGCTCTTTCCATTTCCCCTGGACTCATGACAATTTTTCACTTTCAGACCAGTAGAATATTAGTACATTCAAGCATTGTTTTGTTTATTTTTAAAAAGCAGCAAAACAGTCTTTTTAAAACATGGGAAGAGGGAAAACCATCCTTCTTCTTGCTAAAGATCATTGTTCTGTTCTATCTGGCAAAGAAGAGAGTTGGGTTTGCAGATTTTCCAGTGTTTGGAGATCTCCAATGGCCTTTCACAATCACCAAGTGTTATTGCGGCATTATTTTGCTCTGCTTCACTAAGCAGATTTTCAGACAAGATTCTCAGGGATCTCCTGCAGAGCACAAAAGGTAACTTTAACAGAGCTGTCTGAGAGCCTGACATTAACCTTTCCAAACAGGCTTTGCTTTATGCTCAGAATAGGGGTTTATTAATTGGTTGAAGGAATCAGCCAGCACACTTAGGTATTATAAATACAATCACTTATCTCTACATTCAGTCTGGACATCTAAGTGCCTGAACTTCTCTGCTTTTACCTCCAACAGCTTAAAAAGGGACTAGTGCCTGCATTGCTGGGCTTGTTTTTCTCCTTGAAGCCTGCAAGCTGCATCATGCCGGAACATGGAGCTCCTCTTAGATATCAAAACTTTCAGACAGCTAAGTTTCTAAAGCAAACACCACCAAAGAATATGACAGCCCACACACCTTTAGGGCACTTACATTACAGACATCAGTACATGTCAGAAAGGTTTAAGATAGGATAAAATAAACAGGTATAGAGTTATTCTCCTTAATTACCCTATGGATTTCCCCCTTTTCCATCCCTTGTGGCTTTTTTTCAAAAAAAAAAAAAAAAATCAGAAAAATATGAAGTATCAGCAAGTCTAGGATCATGGGGGGAAAATAGTGCAATTGGACAAAACCATCACAGCAAGCCTCACAACAGACTGCTCACATGGAGACCACCCACCAAAAATGTCTATAGATCTCACCAGACTAGACTAGTCCTCAGCCCCCTGGAGAGTCTATAAAAAGAAAGCGTGACAGAGCCTACTCTAGACAAACAGTCTTGTACAGACATTACTATCATTTCCCTACCTTAATCATTTACGGAGCCATGGTCCAGCCATCCCTGAATGGCACAGACCACAGTACCACCTCTGCAGCAGGCCCTATGTAGCATGCATACTGCCCACAATGATTCAGAAGGTATCAGCCAGGTCTCTCAATAGACCGACAAAAACACCTAAAGGTATTCCTGCTCTCAAAGGCAACTTCTAATTTCAGCAAACTTCCCCAGTTTGTCCAGTAAGTACCAGAACTCTGCTCTTTCTGGACGTCTCAGGAAGACACACGTGGGTGTTTTATACAAAACTAACCCACCACCTCTCCATTTGTTTTTATGCTCAATTCTGTCTCATGGACAGAGTGTTAGTTTAACAATTGATCTCAGAGATCTCAGAGTTAGTTTAACTCTATGATCTCAGAAGTCTTCTCCAGCCTAAACGATTCTGATTCCATGATTATTTGATTTCAATGTCTAATATTGTACATATAATAAGCAAAATGTAATTACAGTTTTAAAATACTGTATATATTAATTACTAGTTATTATTAGTAATTACTAAATAAACCAAGCAATCATCTCCTATCAACACTATTGCCAATGCCAGCTGTGCAAAGAAGCTGGATAGCTCTACCTGAAACTTTAAGTAATCTGTTCAATACAATTCAACATAATGTTTGAGTCATTCATTCTGAACAGAGCCTTTAATCAATAATAAAGTCCTACAGTGATTAATGTGTGTCATTTATGTGCAGAATAAATATCCCCAAAGACTGAGATACATAGATTGTATTCACTTTTTTTAAAAAAGTGTGACTTCTTACACTCTTCAATTCAGATTCGTGAAGATAGAGTGAGAGTGATCACACATTTTATGATTGCCTTATGAGGTGTCTCACAGTGACTTTGTCTAGCAGTAGCATACTCAGGGAATCAATGCACAGAGAAAATCGTATTAGAATTTATATAGCATGTTTATTATAACATAGAACTCTGGTCCATCTATATTATTTTTCTACCTACAACAATATGTGCACCACACTCCAAATATGTAATATACACTGATATCCTTAGTCAAAGGTGAGAACTGATATCCTAGCAAAGGGCAGAACAGAAAAACTGATAAAGGTTTCATTATTGTAGACAAAAATCAAAGACGTGCATTTCAGTTATTTTCCCTTTTGACAGTAAATCATTCTATTTGGATATATGACAGATCAAGTGGTTCAGAAGGGCTCTGTTACTTTTGGACCTGCCTTATCAAGGTGGCTTTAAATACTGTTTAAGCAATCATAACCTGTCCTTTCAATAAATAAAGTTCTTCAAACCTGGGAGTAGCTTACTCCATAGTTAATTGATATCAATATATAGCCAGATTGTTTCAAGGATTTTCATTGTTTGGCTGTAAACAAACCTTCCTCAAAGGAAAGTGATCCAAAAAGTATTAACGGGGAGATATATTTGATAGTTTACTACCTATTGAGAATTAAATAAGAAGCTTCTATATTTAAAGATGTGCATCAGATTCTTCTTGAAAGGGCACCAAGCACTAGCAGTACAGATTCTGCACTCTAAGAATGACACATCTGGCCATACATTGCACACATGCCTCTATCATGCAGCTATACCAAAGCCATAGATGCATGATAGACAAAAGCCAAAAGGCCTCTGTCCTGTACATCAACAGCATCAAATTTTCAATCCCGACATCCACTCTTCACAGTTCTCCCGTAAAGCAAACAGCTTTCAGTCTACAGCGGTTATCCAGAGCAAAAAATTGTTATAAACCTTAATGGCACAAAATCTGACATTGAACTGAGGTTGTTGAAGATTTCTTTCAGTGAATTAACTGTGACACTGGCAATGAAGGTGAGGATGTGGATTTCCTTACACTATTTACTTGACCATACCAGTTGCTGTGAAAAAAAAAGTCAAGAAAGGAATATTTGAAAAGCAGTAGACAAACATACTGCTACAGGCATGAGATTCTACTAAAGTACTCATAGAATCACAGAATGGTAGAGGTTGGAAGGGATCTCTGGAGATCATCTAATCCAACCCACCCTGCTAGAGCACAAATCTCCCAGAGCAAATCACACAGGTTTAATTGTCTCCAGAGTCAGAATCTCCACCACCTCTCTAGGCAGCCTGTTTCAGTGCTCTGTTACTCTCGCAGTAATTAAAATTATTCCTGTCCCTCTGTACTCAGCTCTGATGAGGCCGAACCTTGAGAATCGGGTCCAGTTTTGGGCACCTCAGTACGAACGACAAATTGAGGTGCTGGAGCAAGTGCAGAGGAGGGCAACAAAGTGGATGAAGCGCCTGGAGAATAAGTCTTACGAGGAGAGATTGAGAGGGTTAGGGCTATTTAGTTTGAGGAAGAGGAGGGTTAGGGGAGATTTCATCGCTCTGGTTTCTACAGTTATTTGAAAGGACATTGTAGAGATGTTGGTGCTGGTGTCTTCTCACAGGTAATCAGTGACAGAACCAAGGGGGAAGGGCTTCAAGCTCCAACAGGGTAGTTTTAGATTGAACATCAGGAAAAAAATTGGTCACAGAGAGAGTGGTCAGGCACTAGAATGGGCTGTCCAGGGTAGTGGTTGAGTCACCATTCCTGGATGAGTTTAAAAGACACTTAGATATAGTGCTGGTTCAGGAATGACCTTGTAGAGTAGGGTTGATGGTTGGACTCAGTTATCCCGAGGGTCTTTTCCAACCTGAATGATTCTATGATTCTGTGTAATAAGAAAACTTATTCTGCTCCATCATGTTGTGGAGCAGCATTGCCATGTTTGCACTGTTCTCATATACATCTGTGTTTCACTTGATGCCCATTATCCCTTGTCCTGTACATGGGCACTACTCGGATGAGCCTGGTCCCATCATTCTGACACTCACCTTCAGATACTTATTCCACTTAAATGAATCAAGCAAGAGTGCAGCAAGTTCAAGGAAAGGAAAAAAAATACTGCCAAAGAAAAAAACAAAAGCTTTTAATCTCTGATTTCATAATCACTGAAGTTTCAGTCTGCCAATCAATTTGCTGGATTTGAAAACAAAGCAGCATTTTAAGAAATATTGACATGTGGTTCTGGAATTATTCATGCAGAGATTTCTTTGAAATTTAAGTGGAGTTTCCTAAAACATATACAGGTGTGAGGAGTCCAATCACTTCAGGATTAGCTGTTCCTCTGAAACCTTAGCAATGATATGAAATTTGAAGCTCTTCTTGAACTTTCCTACTAATTCAGTAATTACTGCTGTGCCTGAAATTGGCCTCTTTCCTGTAATTACTCAGCATGTATTTTGGATCAGAGGTTAACACCTGAATTTAGATTCCAATTAGCACCCAAGGTGGACTTTTTGTTTAAAGCTTAATAAATCAGTGACTTTTCCCAACACATTATTTCACTAGCCAGCATAGTCAAACACAGAGTACATGCTCTGGATATCTAGAGAGCTGCAGCAGCGCACGGTCAAACCATGATCAACTCATCAGATTTGTGGAATATTAACATTACATGTGTCATCTGGGGTCAGGCATCTCGTGAGCACACAGGCATATCCCTTGCTTTCTCTGACTACTGTGAAGGCTTCTTCACTGATGCAATTTAGTGTGCAGAGATGCCACTCCAAGTTTCAGCACAGACAAAAACACATTCAATGCACTTAGACAATGGGAAAGCATTTCTTTGAAGCTTGGATTCAAACTTATTGGGGACATGCAATCCTCCTTAAAAACTGACAGGAAACACTGCTTTAACCACCTGTTCTAAAAGGAGTGTCTTAATATAGATGGACAGGGCCAAGGACAAAGGGCAGGTGAAGTGAACAAGGTTATCTTAGACATGTGATATTAAAAAAAACTGAACAAATTATTAGCTCTTAAGATAAAAGAGTGTAATAATATACAGAGGATTGCTCTCTTCCAACTGTCATTCTGAATGAAACCTTCTGACCCCAGTTCCTTCCCTAAAGCATCTCTGTGATGAATTCTAGACAGTTAATCTTGAAACATTTAAGGAAGCAAAGCTAGCAGACATTTTGCTTGAGGAAGGAATTAACAACTAAAGGTGGTCAACGTGTCCTCTGCCAAACATCGTTGCAAGAATCTGATTGCAAAGATGTGTCATTTTACTCTAACAGGCTTTTCAGAGTAGCAAAAAAAAAAAAACAAGTCAAGTTTATTGTAAGGCTGACACTTTCGGCTCAGGAAATCTTTGAGTCCAAAACTGCTAAAGCTGAAATAATTTCTGGAGCAGCATTGCCATATGCTTACATTGTCCTGACAGACACCCCAAAGCACCTTCCATTGACCGCTGTTGGATATGGGAAACATCTCAATAGACCTTTGCTCTAAACCCTTTATGTCTGTTTTTACATTTTCATACATCCTCTGTCGGGTTGATTATTTTTCTTTAAAAATATGTTCGTTTCCATGGAAACAATTATGCCACTGACATGTATGAGTTTAGTACCATCCTCAGGAAACATTTCCTGTCAGTCCACAAAGGGCAAGGTGTCTTTATGAATACAGGTGTTTAAGTAAGCATACTGTTAAGGCAACAAAAATAAGCTCAGAGATTTTCTAAAGTGTTAAGCAACAACTGCACTTTCATCACAGTCCCTTATTTCAAGTTCCGCATCAAAATGTTTCTCCTTTGATAGTTTGGCCCCAACTGTAAGTGCTGAGCCTTGGAAATTAGGTCTCAGAATGCTCTTAAATGTATAATCTGCAGCAGGAAGTGTTGTCGTACACAATAAGCTCTTGCTCATGGTTTATCTATGTAGACTGTTCCATTATCTTATGATCCAGGGCTAGCAAAACTACTATATGACAGGATCTAAAAGGGGAAAATATTATATAATTATTCCTTTGACTACAGAACAAGCCACAAGACAGGGTAATGTTACACTCACTGCTTACCAGCCCACATTGAGACAATAAAAAACCTCAAACTTATCAAAGTAAAAAAATTTCCACTTTTAACCCAGTAATCAAGACAATGAGTTTTCAGATGAACAGTAGGCTTGAGAGCAAGCCTGTGAGTGCTTCTTCCTTACAAGAAAATGTTTCTTCCTTTCGCAGCCCTCATTGTAGCTGCAAGAGCATCTGTGTGTGCTGGCTTGTGTACTTGCACAGTTCATGCAGCTGCATGAGGGAGCAATGAAGTGATCATTTTGCAGCTCTGCAGAGCACTAGAGGGAGGGCAGAAGGAAGGAAGGATAAGCCGTGCCAGACTTCGCCCAGTGTATGCATGAGCTTCCTTGCTCTGGGTCGCATCTCAGTGCAGGTGAATAATAAAGTGAAGGGTGGCTTCAAAGGCTTATGGCACTGCTAAGCTGATATCCTCATCTCAGTGCGTGGGGCCCAGAGCTCAGTTACCCAGTCACTTCTGTAGTCCTTTACAGCTCGGCAAAGCTGATGTGCAACCAAATCCACATGTGAAAAGAAACTGGTTGATAGCTCACTAGCTCATAGAGCCCTAAAGGAGGTCGGGATTTTTAGCAGCATTTTTAAAAGGTACAGAGAGAATTAGTGTGGGAGACCAAGGTAGGCAAACTGTTCCAGACAGCTGATGCAGTGGCAGTAGGAGATCCAATTTAAATTCTCTTTAGTATTAATTGTCAGAAAAGGATGAGATCAGTTTACGAACTAGGAGGACTGTGCAGTCAAAAGTTACAAGCCCGAGTTGTTGCCACAAAGTAGCTGAAAGGCTTTTCTTTTCAAAAGATTAAACTTCAAAGAATTGCAGAATGAGATACACAAGAAGTGGCATGTGCTTTGCTTGATAGTGTTTGATTTTCAGCCACCCCCTCGCCTGCTCTATCGCACTGTAAATTCTTAACAATGAAGTTGCAACTAAGTAGCTGTGTTATAAGATAAATGACTTAGAGTATGAAAGACTTTGACCAAAAAAAAAAAAAATAGGGCTGCATAAAATGGATTGAGACTAGTGTGAATAGCAGGAAACATTAACCAGTGTAGAAGACCAAGGTTTTGCATTTTTCTTGGCCAAAAGTGAATGCAAAGTAAGATCAATCTGAGTCCGACAGGTTAACCCGATGGGATGACATTTTCTTGCAGAAAACACACAATACAACATTTGAGCCAGTCTACAGTGTTATGTATGACCCGTCTCTTCTGTGGTAGTTAGGGTCTTAATTCTCACCAAAACCAAAAGGAGAGTGGGTCACCGAAATGTTTCTTAACTGGAGATTAAGCACTTCAGGGCAAGTAAAACCTGGTGCATGCTGTTCCCTAATGTAAAGAAAGGGAAACTGACATTGAGCCACTGGGGACCAAACTGCAAGAGACCAGGCGATGGGAATATTCTCTCTGGAGGCACAAGGGGCTTTGCTAGGTCTTGCTTTTGTTTAAACACATTTCTTTGACAGTTAGAGCAGTTCTCTGCCCAACTCAGTGGGCTGTGGGGCCAAAGAAAACGAAAGGAAGGAAAACTACACAAGGACTTCAGTCTATTTGGAAACTGGGGCAGGCCTTTCCCAAGGCATGGCTAGTTTAAGAACCGAAAGTGTATTTCCCCTTTTGTTTGTCCATATCTAATGAACTGAAGCATTTCTGTGGCTTAGCTCTGTGAAAAAGAGAGACAGCCTCAAGGGAGCTAGAAACACTAAGTTATCCTAAAAGGAGAGATAATTCTTTTTCTAGCTAACTACCACTTATAGTGTCACCGTGATCAAGCCATGCATTCACGTAATAGAAATTGGAGCATATTTACCATGCCACAGGGAACTTTGGAAGTTTTGGTTTTGTTCATTCAGTTTGAATGCTCTTAGTTTGTTTCATGGCATTTGGGTTAGGTTTTTTTTTCCTGTGGATGAAGAGGCAGTAATATTTTGAAATATAACAAATAAATATTTTCAGGATTTGGGGCTTAAGTAGAGCAGAACAAAGCAGTGCCAAGCAAACTGATTAGACAGGGAAAATCAAAAAGCAGCATCCTTATATTTGATACTAAGATCAGCTACAGCATCCGTATGGGAGTTAATAGTGCCTCAAGTCCAAAAATCGATCATGGACCAAACTGAGCTAGCTGAGCAATCCTTTCTCCCTTAACAGCTAAGTTCCCTGAGAACAATGAAATTCCCACAACAGCAGCCAAGCAGTAACCACACACCAGGTATTTTGGCAAGCATCATGGAGCATCTCTCCCAAGGAGGCAAAAATCTGTCTTGAATCTGTTGCAAAATTCCTCTGAATACTTCAATTTTCCCTGAGCAACAAGTAGATTAATTTGAAAATTAATAGCAACAATTTGCTCTGTAACTTTGGGACAGGGAGGGTGCTACCCATACAGCAAGAGTGAGCTTCTCATTTTGTTTTTTTGGAAAGATTCATCTGCCACCATCCATGACTGTATGGCATAAAGCCCTGAGTAAGCAAATTACTTCAAATTATCCAGTGGCAATTATGAATGACAGAATGAACACTGGGGGTGGAATGAAAGAAAATTAAGAGAGATTAATGTGAAATATAAGGTTATAATTAGACATAGGTATCTGTTTGCTACCTGCTTCTGCCCATGGGGAATTTAGAAAATAAATACTGTTATTTAATAAAATTCTCAATGCCAACAGAAAAGCAGGGCAACTTTTTAAAAGCTATGACAACATATGCCAGACAAGCTGTGTTGCAATGGGTAATGGGTTTACATTTCAACATGGAATAGGCTGTAAGAAAACACAGCCTGCTATAGCATGTTTTGGCTATACGAATAAAAAATAAACCTAACATATTCACACGAAGTAAACACTGCAATGCTCCTGCACTAGGGCCATCTGCAGAAGATCCCAGAAGGGACAGAGGCTTCCAAGAGACAGCCCAAATATTCTGACACTGAAAAAAAAAAGCTAGGAGGGTCTTCCTCTGAAGAAGTCCCAGTTTGAATGCAGCTACTGTACTTTGAGAGAGAAGGGCAATTGGACTAGATGATTTTTCAAGGTTCCTTCCAATCCCAGCTCAACTGATACCTTCCTCACCTTGGCAGCAACCTGGGGAATGAGAAGCAGACCTCCAAGGGCAAGTCTAAATGCCTGAACAGAAACACTCATTCTGGTAGGCTAGACTGAATGTTGATTTTCCCAAATGGTCCAGCTATACTCTCCTTTTTTTTGTAGTGCCATCAACTACATCACTACCTAAGCAACTTCCAGACACCCTCTGTCAGGACAGTCCTAAGCATGCTTCTCTGAAAATGTCAAGCCCTATTCTGTGTAATATGTTTTTCTACTAAACATACACTTTGTGCAGCTCTAAGGAAGTTGGTAGAATTACTTTGCAAATAAGAAGTGAGCTTTAAAAGTAACCAGACTTATAACTTTCCTCAGTCACAATTTCCATTAACATCTCTGAGCTCTATCTTCAGGTTCGGTAGATCTCAAAGACTCTAAAGCAAGTTATCTTCATTAGTCTTCTAGAATTCTAAGATGAGACTCTACTGAGTAAATGCTAAGATTAAAACACCAGTTTGCATAAGACAAATTCAGACAGTACTGAACCACCAAATGCAGGAGTTTTGGCAGGTTTGTCCACAGAAGCTGTATAAAATTAATGTCTTGGTCCTCGGTAGAACTGGACATTCGCAAGGCTTTGTGTTTCAGCTCAAGTCCATCTGGAGCTGTATGATTTAATTTCTTTTATTTCATTCCTGGCCAGATATCTCAGGCACAGATTGCCTGCTACCTCAGAAAACTTACTGCCCACCTGCAAAAAGTTTCTTTCTGCCCTTAAACATCAGCACTGACTCCAGAGGCTTAGGCATCCACTCTCTGCCCCAGTAAAATTGTTATTCTTCGTTCATCTGTTTAAGAATGAAGTCACACATAGCTGTTTAAAACAGCATAAGACATCTATGACATCGACACAACTTATTTTACTGCATTCGTCCCCTTCTCTTCAAAAGGATTTTCTACAACTAGATCAAAGCCCCTGGGAATCTTCTGAGTTTTATACACCCTTCACATTTCTTCTGTCAATCCAGAGACACACCACATTTCCACACACAATCACATCTTGGCTTTTCCCTCCTCTGCCCACCTTTTTCTCCCTGAACAACTAACTTTCTCATGCATAACTTTCTCTAGCTTGGCTGGTTCAGCAGTTAGAAACAGCACTATGTGCTACAGGTGCCCAACTTTCCACATGTGGGGAAGATTTAAATACTCATCCAACAGAAAAGCCAGCCTCAGGCATGCCAGCTTTTGTTCAGTCTTTTCTACCCTTTCCACCAGCTACACCACCAGAAATAGTCACTGAACTGCAGCATTTGTGTCTGCAGCACAGCCCCAAATAGTTGCAATGTGCCAGCTTTTACTTATGTGCGAACTCCTCAAGCAAGCTGTGCCAAAGACAACATGATATGAAACTGAACCAACTGCCTGCTAGCATGCCTTTCATTGGGTTGAGAGAAAAGTAAAGAACATCAGTATCTGACCAGCTGTGAGAGCTCCAAACCTGAAGAGGTTTTCTTTAATGGCTTTATGGTTGAAAAATAAACAACTAGCTGTCACTCACTACTGCACACAGGTTCTCACCTCTCTGAAATGCTGAAAACCAGCATCTCACAAACGAGGAAAATGAGTTATTAAGCAATTGGAAAATGAGTATATAATAATGTTCTTTTCAGATACCATTAGTCACAAGGAAGATGGATTATATCCAAGCTTTAAAAGTGAACTACTCATACAAAATTGTCTGCTGAGAGTCACTTCTCCTTTAGAGTTTAATTTGAAGGGTGGGTATCAGGAGGATGGAGCCAGGCTCTTCTCAGTGTCATCTAGCGATAGGATAAAGGGCAATGCGTGTCAGCTGGAACATAGGAGGTTCCACATCAATATGAGAAGGAGCTTCTTCACAGCGAGGGTGACAGAGCACTGGAACAGGCTGCCCAGGGGTGTTGTGGTGTCTCCTTCACTGGAGATGTTTAAATCCTGCCTGGATGTGTTCCTGTGTGACTTAGTCTAGATGATCCTGCTGTGTCGGGGGATTGGACTGGATGATCTTTCAAGGTTCCTCCCAATCCCTAACGATTCTATGATCTCTAGTGCAAGATTTTCAGAGGAAGAGACTGAGGATGTTATGATAAAGCACAAGTACAGCAGCCAGGTTTGGGTTCTGTTCCAGATGACAGTGTTGAGCAAGTTGCAACTGGCATTAAGTCCAAACTGGTGTAGACAGTCTAACTATAGACAAGCCAACTGATGTTTGCAAAGCTGAAGAAATTTGCAGCAATGCAGAAACCAGATCCTGCCTCCCGTTAGTAGGTGTGCAAGAACAACAGCCAGTCGTGTATGATCTAGGTGATCCTGATGTGGTCGGGGGATTGAACTACATGATCTTCCGAGGTCCCTTCCTATCCCTAATGTTCTGTGATATGCTTTACAGATTCCAAATCGGGCAGTCCCAGCATAGTAACCATCTGTCCCACTTACAGAGTGTGTTAACTTCAAACTAAAACTGAGCTGCCTTCTGCAAAGACTAGCCTTGATGGACCATTTTCATGCCAAGTGCATAACCTCCCCGCACTCAGATGAAAGTGGCCTTGACTACGATTTAGGTCTCCCTGGGCTGCTTTAGTCTCTCTATCCTATAGTTAATTTTTCTTTTTGTTTTTAAAAGTAGTTTAAATTCCACTTCAAGTTCCCCAATTATTTTTGCTGCTTGTACGTTCCAAACATGCTTCAAGTTCATTCTTGTGTCAGCATTAAACATTTCATGTAGGTGTGGCATCAGTGGAGTCGATAATAATTACGCACTTTCCCTGACCTTTTGCCCAACCTTCCTGTAAACTGGCACAACATCTCCCCCCTTCTCCTCAAAAAGTGTCATTTTGTAATATAATACACAGCTTTAAACTGTGTTTGGGCTGCTGTGCTGCTCCATTGTGTCTCTTGGAATGCTTTTTACTGCTAATTTAACACAGTAAATGAAAGGGAGTAATACAGGACAGGTAATAGATGAGATTAGAGATTATGTCGTCTTGTCATTAGCTGAAACTAAGTGTTATAAAAGCAAACACCTACTCTCTGTTAAAAAAAAAAAAGCCAGGAGTTTTCATTTGTAGGCAGCGTAGGAATGGACAGGGTTAATAAACCAAACCCCTACAGTTGATCCAGTACAAGTTTAATCATTGTACCCATCCAGAGCTTACTCCAATTTCTTTCCTTCACTTCCTCATCAAACAAGCATCAACTTATAGCAAGTACTTTCTTTTCTTAGCTACTGTCTTATTTCCTTTCACTAAACACTTCAGGACGTGAATTCCATCCTCAGGACTATGTTTGTACCACTGTGCAGCTACATCATTTCTAGTTACAGAGAAACTTAGGTTTGAATCTTGAGTCTAAGCTCTGCCAGCTAGTGAAGGAAGATGAGATCTAGACCTGTCATTGTGTTTTACAGTCCTGCTCAGTGAGAGTGCTCTGAGGAGAAGGGCTTCAGCATAGACTCTGAGTCACAAGCTGTACCAGGGGTGGAAATCCATCTCCTTGCCTGGACAAACTATTGTTTGAACAGACTCAGCCAAAGCCCCAGGCACATCCCTTTAGCTTGCTAAGCCAGTCACTCCCTGCCTCCGGTGCCAGTGCAGTTGCATGGATGGGTGCAGCCAGTGCACCTCCTCTACCGCTCCCACTGCAGACTTCCAGCGTGGGGGGTAGCACTAACCAAGCTTGCTCAGACTTGTTCTTGAGAAGGACAGCAATGAAACCTGTAGCCAGTACCTTAATAATAGTAGCAAAGTTAAACTAATAGCTTCTTGCTCCTTGCCTCACTTGCTGATACATCCTTACAGAAACAGACTAGCATTTAGTAAATAAGATTCCCTGTATAAAGATTGTACAATACAAGTACTTAATCTTAAGGCTTCCTTTTATGTACTGTGGGCTCTGGGCCAGCACAAATTCACAGAGCTCCACCAGAGCTCCAGTCAGTCAATGCCTGCCCAGCATATCAATCGGTGCCCAGTATCAATCCACAGAAAAGTGCCGTGAACTTTCATGGCATTCTGCCAAATCCCATCAGCTGAGAAACCATCCTGATGAGCACGATGTTCTCAGTGATGATTCACGCTCATCAGCATCGCCATTAGTCAGAATATTTTCAGAAGCAACTTAAACATGGTTTAGGAGCTCTGTAATACACATGCATCTAGATAAGCTATCTCAGGACAGGGACATTAATGAAGGAGGACCCACTAAGTTAGAACTGAAATGTGCCTAAACAACTCTGCAAAAAGTTTTATAGTTTATATAATCTCTCCACACAGAACCTCAGAGGTTCACATTAAACACCATAAAAATCAGAGCACCCAGGACTCCCCTACAATTTTTGCAGCTACGTGCTGCCAGATCCCATAGAAGCAGCGTTCCTTTTTTTTTTTTATGAGAAAGTAATAGGGTATAGCCAAAGTCTAGCAAGAAAATGTACAAATCAAAAGTGAGCATTGCACAAGCTTCTGATGTGCTCACTTGCTCTGGATCTATGTGGCAAGCAGACAGTCAGAATCACTTTGCGCTCACAGATCACTGATGTTTTTGGCAGCAAGGTGAATAGCGTATGGAAGAGCCATCTCTAAAGAAATCAACATCAGTTCAAAATAAAACACAAAAATCAACACATCAGGTTTGTCTTCTCCTTAAAGGATTTCAGCAACTGGGAAAGGCATGGGACTCTCAGCACGGGAGCTCTCCCCCAGGAGAACACGCTGCTCAGACAGAGGTGCTGACAACCACTACAGCCAGATCTTCTCCCAGAAAGATTCCACACAGGTCAGCAGTCAGTCATGCCTAGGCAGTCTGTGGCTTGAACCTTATTCCTAAGCCCTATTTTCATTATCAAAGATCAACTGATGACTGTCAGAGATTACACACTTATGTCAAACATCAAAATATCTGCCCAAAAAAATTAATAGAGAAAGAATGTCGCGGTCTTTTCTCAGTAGTATAATAGTAACTTAACTTCATTCATATTTGCTTTAATCCTAAACTAAACTTTAATCATTGATAGGGGAATTAAACCTGTCTTCTGAGAGTTTCTCCCAGGAGAGGTGTTAGAGGCAGTTTGCCTCCAACATTTCCCTTTATACCTGCATTATGCAGTAAGTCAGAGATTAGTGGAGCTCTGACATGTCCCTGCCACATCTTTGGTAACCAGTCTGATGAGGAACATACCAAACACTGGTTGGCTGGAAGGAGGATTATGATGACACATACTGAACAGCCTCTCTGGTGGCCCTCCAGAGTTTTGGTACAACACATTTCCGTGGAAACATCCTGCCTTACACTCAGACCAGTGAGACAGCACTTGAGATACACAACTGCACAGACTGTTCTGCGGGAAGTCCTTACTTTTATTACAGTGATGACACCTGCCTTGTCAAACATCATGACCCAGCCATGCAATGAAACAAGGATTTAACTTTGTGATTGTACTTAATTTACTGTTTTCCGTGTGGACTTTGGTAGTATATGCAAGACATGGCAGAACATGTGCTCGGATTGGAGGAGTTTACTGCAGGGAAGAAAACAGGAGTGTTTGCTAGAAGACACTAGGAGAAAGCTAAATGCTATTTCAGTCCAGGAACATAACAAAAGAACCCTGATAAGTTAAGCTACTGTCTGAAAGGAAGTGTATCCTACTATGATCACAGTCTTCTGGTGTTGATTCTAGTTTAAACTTGGGGTTTGTGGGGTTGGTTTTTCTAAAATATGTAAATATTTCAGATATATATATGCACAATATAAAAAATTCCCAGCATAGAAGATATGAGCTGGCAGTCATAAATTTGTTATTTCACTTCCAGACACTGACTTTCAAATTTCAGTCTCCTCCCAAGAAGCTGACAGCTTGGTGGGAGGAACCATACTTGATGGCCAAGAAAAATAAACTGACATGCAGGAACGTCACTCTGTTGTGTCTCATTCACAGTAGTCAGGTAGCAGTAAAGTAGAAGCAACCCCACAGAAAACATCCTAAGTGAATGTATTTTCTCAGGCAGCATTAAAGCTGGCAAAGTAGCCTTTGGCTTTATCTGACAGGTAGGATGTTTATCTGGAAGCATACCAAGGGAGAACAGATTATGGTTTGAGCATGTTGTGCTTTGCTATTCTCACAGCAAAGGATGCATGTCTGGAACTATCATAGATGAGTTAAACATAAATAAGCCCTAAGACTATATTTTTCTTATTTACAGCAGAAGTCAGGTAGGCTTTTTGCAGAGCTAACTACACTAGAACCCTACAGTTGACCTCAAACTATCTTCAGACTCCCAGCTGTTTTCAGGCTGAGAACACTGAACACTGAGGCTGATCTTTACCATGCTTCATTAACAAGCTCATTCATTAGCAAGTTCACAGGAAACGCTGCTTGTCCTAGAACAGGGAAGCAGGGCTTGAGTCATGTCAGTATTCGAGCCATAAAAAAAACCTCATGAAACCACACCAAAAAAGCCTACCACATTTTCTCCCCAAGCAAATTAGTTACTAGAAAAAGCATCCTGCTTTCCAACCCATCACCCTGTTTGACAGTCCCTGTCAAAGATAAAATCTTTCCGTGAATTAAGGGAGGGGAAAGGCCAATCCCTCCTAGTTATGGTGCTGTGATTTACATCAGTGTAATTATATCTTCATTACTGTGGGAGACTGACTAGACCTCCAGGGAAACACTAGTAGCACACAAGAGCTTTTCTTTTCAGTAGCGGTAGATCTGCTACTGGATGTCTAGATGTATTCAAACACACAGGAACAAACCAAGATGAACAGAAATATAGTACTTAGGCTACAGCTCAGATTTGGTACATGTTGAACTAATTGCATTATGTTTTTCCCAGTCTTTAAGTAGTAGTGCACTGGAGGAGGGTCATGACATTACACTGCAAGGGTAATATAGAGTTTTTTTTAAATAGTAGTACTCTGTCTCTCGATCAATCTTATCTTTACACAAAGTCCTAATGCTTACCTATTATAATACTTGCCTATCATTCAAATAGTGATATCAGTTTAAACTGAAATTTACTGCAATCACTTTCCTTCACAAAAGTGCCCTCGTTTCATCAATGAAAACCACCATTCTGAGGGCCTTATCTTCAAACAGCTATATCAATCCTCCTCATCACTAGCAGGCTCTTCAGTTGGAAAAACACCCAGCACTTGAAGAAACTGGTGTAAAAACGCAGAACACGCGCTGCCCACTTCTCCAGATACACACTCAAATCATCTCAAGTCTGACACCCAGCAACACAGACTTCACTCTGTAGATGGTACAAGCAACTGCGTGCAAATAGCCTCAACATTTTAACTGCAGTCTGAACAATTTGTCTCGGAGATGGCTCTTGCCCTATCGAAAGGCAGCTCAAAACATCAGATCCTCCCACACAGACACACCCTGTTTTTATAGAACTGTGTGCATGCTTAAAGTTCCAAGGGGTCATATATTTCTTACACTTTATAAGGGCTGGCACAAACATATGTGTGTGTTTGGGAGGGTCTAACTTTAACGCTGGCCAACAATACAACTTTTTCAATGTTTCCAGAATTTCCCCACACTTCTTTCCCACTCCAGCCTGATGAACATGCAGAATACTCAGTGCTTTGTACATTATATCCCACCCAAATAATCATGAATAGACAGGAAAAACAAGAAGGAAAACAAGTGAAAACTTACATTGGTTAAGGAAGTGCTCCCTGCTAATGCCGTTTGTGGTGCATCCCAGAACTTTTACATAATTGCCAAGTTTTCCCTATCATTTTGGTCTCTCATTGTCTAATTTGATGAAAATTAGCATGACCCTTCAAATATATTTCCATTTCCTTCCATTGGATTAGGCATTCACATATATTTGTAGCATTAGGTGATCATCAGCAAGCATAGTTTTAAAATGTGAGTATATGTTAAGCCTTGAGTAACTTCCTGTAAAGTAATTCCTAGAAACATCTTAAATCCCTGAACATGCTAAAGAGTCATGTAGATATGCAGTTTAAGGACAGCATTTAACAGTGGGTTTGACAGAATAGCTTAATGGTTGGACTACATATAGTCAATAGATCAGTTCACAATATGATCATTAAAGGTCTTTTCCAATTTATTCTATGATCACAGAATCATTAGGGATTGGAAGGGACCTCGAAATATCATCTAGTCCAATCCCCCTAAAGTTAGTCTTCTCAGAGTAGTGTTTTCCAGAATCCATTCCACCGAGAAGATGAGAAATACAGAAAAGGCTTAAAATCGAATGCAAAACAACTAAAGTGTCTTCTAGATTAAAATCTGGACACGGTTAGGTTTGCTAAGAAGCGTAACAACACGACACAGGTCTTGCATTTCACCTGCACCCATTCATTTCAGCACACCTCTTTCAGGTACAAACCATCGCAGTCATTTTCTAGAAAAGCATTTTGTACAGCAGACAGAAAGGATGGCTCCTCGTGTATGCAAATTCATCCCTATCTTTAGGGCTCCTGTAGTATCCTCCCATTCACAACAAGTAAATCACAAAAGAGAGAAGCAGGATTTTACTCTGAATAGCTTTGCTTTTGCTGATATAACTTCGACCCTTGATGATAGTTAATGTTGGGGGGTTTTTTTGCATTCAATTAATTTAACGGTCCAGATTTTTAATTTGCATTTCATTTAACATTTCAGATTTTTAATTTGCCAGATATTGTTTATCAAGTATTCATTTCAGCGCCTTTCACTGTATATACAGTGCACACTCCTCAGTAATTAGTGTGCAGTAAATTAATTCTCTCCTTGTTCCTTCATCAGATATTGGATTAAGAAACTTCCACCATACCAACATAGTGGGCTAGATTAGGAATTTCCCATCCATAATACCTTTGTTTAATATTTGTCTTGTATATGCTATGCTGCCTTAATGCTTTACACGATAAGAAGTGTTATAGTTAGAAGCAGAAACCTCCAATTAAAGTTGAGCCACATACTTGTTTGAAAGCATTAGACTCAAATTAAACGTGTTCACGCGGTCTACAGTGTCTACTCCTGCAGGCAGGCTTTTTTTTTAAAAAAGCTATTTTATATAAAGGACATTTAAAATGCATAATTTTTCATCAACTGCCATCAGTGTTAAATTAGATCTAAAGCAATCATCTTGTTACAGGTCTGTCTTGTGTATTATGTCAATCTGGGCCAATGACCAGCAAAGGTGTCCTCTTACAAATGCAGGGAAGGTAGCACTCGAGCTCAATACGAGGGCATTACCACCACAGTCCACTGAAATTCTGCGTGTTTCGCAAGCATTTTCACAGTTCATTTCACCTTTTCCACATCCACTACAACACACAGCATACAGACACGACTGTTCCCAGATCAGTTCAAACTAGGTGAAAACCATTGCCCTGTGTTTAAAGGGCTCCTCTTTGCAAACTGTACTCATCGTTATCTGCAATAAGCCTGTAAAACGCATTCAACTGCAGTTTTGATGAAGCAGTCCAACAGTGTTAAAAAGTATCTTACAAGGGATAGTTTTAGCCAATACAGATCAATGGAAATCCTTTAAGTCCTGTTAATTGGGGTTTTATGCTTTAGAAGTCTATAAGCTTATGAATGCAATGTCTTCCTTCAGTTACAGAAGCAGGTAACACAAGCGATGCATGACACATAAGAGGAAACAACTCCCTCCCGAAACTGCGCCTAAAAATGTCTTGGGTCACGTCAAACACCAGTGCAGGCACACAAGGTACTGGGCTGTAGTTTGGAGTAGTGCCAGCTTTAGCCACAGGGAGTGAAGAAGAGGTGGAGAGAGGATCTGGAGCAGAAGAGGTTCAGAGATCCTCTTACTTTGGATCCATCAGACAAAGAAAATTAGCTTTCTAGCATGTTGTAATTCAAATGAGCTACGAGTTGTCTACTTGTCTAAAAACAGAGTGAGGTTTATCTCTTTGCTCTATACACCTTCCATGGGTTGCTAGACTTTTCTTTAACAAGGCTTTCCAAAAAGAATGTGAGGAGGACAACATCCATTATCTTAGATGGTTTGTGTATAAACACTACCCGCTACGTGCTCCCTATCAATGCACAAAGTGCAAGAATCACTCTCCTGCTTCCAGGTGTGCTAATGGACAGGAAACACTGTGTTCCCCTGCTGTTTCTGCATTAGCAAACTGTCAGCAACACCCTCCACTGCATGGAAAGATGAAGCAGCATGGAAGCATACAGCAGAGTAGCTGCATACCACACCTTTGCTGGCCAAAAGAGACTTGCTACCTGGGGCAACCTGCAAGTTAGAGAAAACAAATCAAGGCTTGACCTCAGTACACTGGCAGGGAGAAGTGAAGAACACATTTGTGCTGTTATGAGTGTGCTTACTACATCTTTCTGATAACACAAGAGTAGCATTCAGTAGAGTCTTTAAGCTGCTATGAGAAATACACCCATATATCTTCAGGAGTAGAAACATCAGGATGCTGTGAGAAAAGCATTCACACATTCAAGTTTTGGTTTTTCTTTATTTGGATTTGTTTTGATGCTATTATAGATGCAAAGATAATCCAAAAGCATCAGAAACCTTCTCCAAAAGCATCAGAAACATCCTGGGTATTTTTTTTTTCCCCTCAGCCTCAACACACCAACACTTGATGTACTAAGGTTTCTGTCCCTACTTAACACGTGTTCCTTAGACATAGCAGGTCTGGGAACTGGGAGAAGATTCATTCCAGATGCTTCCAAAACACTCGTCAGTTGAAGCTTATGACAGACTTGAACACGAGTATGGAATTCAATTCCATAGCAAAATTTCCTTCAACTCCTACGGCATGAAATAAGACCCTTCTGAACAAACTGATCTTCTGGGGTTTTGAAGACAGAAAGCAAGAGAAGCATAAGACTCTAAAGAACAAAGCAAATGCTATGTTTGTACCAGCTTAACCTCACAGGGACTGGAAACAAACAGCCAGTTTGTTTCTTAATGAGATAACCAAGAGATATTCCTAAAGATCAGGTTGCAGCTGTACCCCTCTTCCTCTCCTGCTCATAATCACAAGGCTCTCACTGATGGGTAGCAAGAGCACAGAAGCCCAAAGCCAGCCCCATACTGCAGGTCACTGCATATGGGGGAAAAATAACTGAGGCACAGCCCCCACCAGCATTGCCCAGAATTTTGTGCATAACCCTAAGGACATGGTCTCTATTAATTTCAACAAGACAAGCAAGGAAAATTTTGGAAAGGGCTTCCTACACAACACGCTAACCAAAAGCATCTCTAAGATGTGACTTGTTGACAGGAATATTTCTTGTCCTATATGAGCTCATCAACAGTTCAAGCAATACACATAGATATCAATGATCTAACCAAACTACAAAGTGACATGAGGACCCTACATGCCATCTCCCTTCTGGTTGCAACGTGTTTTGTCCTATAAGAGCTAATGTTTTATTTTATTTAGAATGTTTAGGCTGTTTTTTTTAAATCTATAATGTTCCATTTATTCAGTAAATAGCCCATCAGGATAAAGGGTCACTGAGTATGCCAAGGGAAAGTATATCTTTTGAATTAAAGGATCGAAAACTCAGTCAGGCAGAATACTGGTTGCTCTCAAGAACATTATGGGAACTAATGAAAGAACCCGATTTCCTGCCTTATACAATTAAGTAATCAGCTGCCTTTGGTTACCCCTAACAACTTACACAGACAAGGGGATTACTAAGCAAACAGACTGCAGCATTTCAGAATACACAGTCAACGGGAATGCTGAAATTACATGCATTCCCAGGGGAGTCACTACCTTTTCAATTTTAAGAGAAGGAAGTAGGATTATTGAAAATTTAGGACTTGGCAGACCTTTACAGAAGTGTCCCGGCTGATGTAATGTACACTATCAAAGCTAAGCACAAAAATAACCCTTGCCTTCTGAGGAATATTTCCCTTCCTACCCATTCTCCAAGATACAGTGAATTCCTGATCTGTTTCAAATTAAGAATGCTTAGATACAACATACAATTACATGTTTGCACCACAATAGATGCCTCTAATCCTACACTCAATACGAAGCGCTACGGTGTGACAACGCAGTGAAAGGGATGTGAAACGAGCCCTAAGCTTCAGCTGTAGGTAACTTTTAGTTTTCAGAAATAAGGAAAATATTTCTTAATCTCTACAGAGAGACTTGGTTTGTACAAGTACAAAGTAAGGCATGAACTACCTCCCCTGCTCTCTCAGCCATGTCGAGGACAAGATTTTGGTTCTCAGCGGTCACTGGAGTTTATTAGAGATTTATGACTTCGGAGGAAGCGTGCTAAGAAGTTTTGGGAATCCATCCCAAAGCAAAACCGTGGTGAGTGGTGGAATAAACACAGCTTAGTTTGCTCACAGCAGGGTAGTAGTACTTGGGATTCCTTTCTTTTTATGTTAGATAGATTTTGCTGTCTGCTTTGCAGCTAATTGGTACTACTGGAAGAAGGACTGGGAATGAAACAACATCCCGAGCTACTTTCCTGAGCACTCTGCAGCCTCCTGGGGAGGGTGAGGGGAACTGCTGTTTCCCATTATGTCACTCAAACCATCCAATAAAAACTTGAAAATCTGTCAGTGAAAAGAGGTGATGAAGGTATTTACAATTTGATGAGAAGAGATAATGGGAAAAAGAACATGAGCAATAGCCTTGTTCTGGAGTGACTGAACGCCCAATGTAAAGAAAAATTAAAATGCTACGCTGGTCACTTGAAACCACCAGAGTGCTAGAAGTGCTGAATGGAATAGTACTTCAGAAATAAGGTAAATATTCACTCTGACTTACTATTATCTGCTGAGGCACTAGAGACATATTAAATAAACAACTGTGCAATGTTGAAAATACTTGCAAAAGAATATGAGAAAACTGTCAGCACTGGCAATAGATAACATAGAAAGAGAGGAAAAAATTATCTTGTAGTTAAGAGACATGGAAAGTGAAGTTTACGGTAAAAGTCATTACCTCTCTCTTTTTAACAGTGTGGACTCTTTCCTGCACCATCTGGCTCCACTGTCCCCACCATAGGGTGAGCTAATTATTGGGGAAACCTTTGCTAACAACAGCACCTGGCGGCTGCTGTTTGGTGTTTAACGTTCCCTTCCTGCTCCCATAGCTTCAGGTTCACAAGGCTCTAGCCTATCTGCAGAGTTGCTCATGGATACAATAATCATCTTACTTGGCTAATGGTTAGAAATCAAACAAGTGGCTTGGTTATGATTATTCAAAGGACAAGCTTTGAGCTGCCCTAAGCCACTGATTTTCCATCTCATTTACCATCTCACACTGGACAGATCCCAAACTGACTCTAAGATTTCTGATTATTTAACGTGTCCCGCTTCTCCAGTGTCCTCAGGTATCAAGGGATGGGAAGTGTTCATCTGTGTGTTGGGCAGTTGGAATTTATAAAGAGGATTAGGCAATCTGACATCAGAGATGGGCTTAACTACTGAAATACAACCTTAGATCTTTTGGTTGTGCCAGTGGATTGAATTTGCTAGCAAAAAGACTCTTTTCCAGTTCCAGCCACAGGCAGTAAGAGCACCACTGAACACTTTTAAAATAATGCCTTCTTTGCACTTCATAATTTAGTATCAGGCACGCTGTCTACACTGAAGAAAGCCAGGAGACCCAACTTTGTGAGGCATCACTGCCTCCCAAGTCAGACTCAAATCTCAGAGCAGCCTCTACCTTGCAATGAGGCCAAAGCCTCACCAACCCACTGAACCAGCCATAGCTACCATCTGCCTGGCTCAGACAACAAGTTTGTTGGTACAACAGTCCTGTTCCTTGACTTTCATTAAGTGCAGTTTGGGATATAACATCACATGGCCCTCTTGTTGCTTTCAGTACACAATGCTGACTGATATGTCCCTGTACAACGTTAGAGAGCCAACACTTGGCAGCGTGTAGCTCATTCCCTCCATAGACACATTTCTGGTCTGTCAGTCAGGAGCTCCTTATTCTACAAGGTCTTCCTCTGAAAACTCTCAAACAATGAGCTGTGGAGCCAGCAGCTGTGGTTAACGTGATCTGATTGAGATCCCTGGATATAACACACACAAATATTTTCCTCCTATTTAGATACAAACACATGAGTTTAGTTTCGACTACAAATAGAGATATTTTAAGTGGGGTTTTTTAAATGGTGTTTTTCTTGTTTTCCTAGAAAACTTCCCATGATCTATGCCCAAACTCAACTTTATACCTTGGTTTCCCAAAACTACTGGAGGTAGGCTTAGCACAGAGAGACAGTAACACCTGGAATACCAGACTTAGATCACAATCCAGATAGGGGCTAACTGGGTAGAGAGGCAGCAAAGTAAACCGAGATCTCTTAAAGCAAGCAAGCGGTTTGTGTTACTCTGCTATTCTCGAAGGTGGAGCAACACAGCTCAGGGCAAAGGACAGGGGACTTTGTGTTACATCATTTGTGCCACAGCAAGCCAGGTCTTTGCCAGTTTTCCATGCATCTCTAACCAGTGCTATACAGTAGAGCAGTTCAGCAAACACCCGAGACTCTACTCACTGGAGATGCTGTTTCATATCCCAAAGGGGATCTATCCCAAATGGTCTTTAAAAAAAGACACTGACTTAACGGTCACAGTGCAAAGGTAGCAAAGACACTTCTCTATTCCAGCCAGGAGAGATTAAACAAACAAATCAACCCACGAAATAAACCCCTTACAAAACCAAAACAGACCACAAAAGGCATCAGAGTCAATCAAAAACTAAAAGATTCAGTGACTAAAGACTGCAGAGAAAACTTGCAGCAATAAGCATGAATATAGCTGCTGGAAGTTGAGATCATTCCCTGGCAATAATAGCAACACACCTAGAGGTTTTCTTAATATCTCATGCCAGAATCCTGATCACAGATAACACACAGCAGCTATTTGTATCTGTAATTGCACAAACCCAGGAACAAAGCGAAATGATCAGCTTCCCATGTAAGAAAAGGGCATTCAGTGCACAGAAATGAGAGGCTGAAGAGGCAAATCAGCCTAACAGCAATAATGGATGACTTCTGTGCTGCAATGCCCACAGCTACTTTCCTTACTTTGCCATCTTGAACTGATTGGTCTTTAGATTACAGAAAAAGTAAATAAGAACTTAAGAAATAATGAACCATAAAGGATTAAAATGGGCAATCCACACAGCTTCTTCTGCAATAAAAGAACAGGGACATGTTCAGTGAAACTAAAAGGCAACCTACCTTAATGGAACCTGTTTAAATAAAATGCACAATTTATAATGTCCTATGGAAAAAGTCTGTCTTTGCTCTCTCCCTGCTTTCACGATGGCAAAGCTGGGAGCAACATGGAGAGCAGGAGATGTCTTATCCTGTCTTGTCATCCTGTACTCTTATACATGTGGTGTCATTCCCAAATTCATCATATGTTAGTAGCTCCATAAATCTGTCTCTACTTCAGATGTTCCCCCTTTCAAATTGCATCTTTTTGTAACGCCAAGATGAGGGACAGGGATTACAAAACAACAGAATCAGACCACACCTAAAGCAGATATATTAAAACTCTCTCCCTTCCTTGTTTTTGCTTTTCTCACTGTTGATCATACTGCCACCATCCCCAACATTCATGTCCATTCTGTCATCTGAAGTACAGCGAGATCATCGGTATCAGTCACCCTAGACTCAGAGCTTCCTCTGGTGTCTCATGTAGAAGCTTCCATATTTCTTTTACATAAGAGTTGGCTCGAGTGCCTGGTGTTATCTAAATGATCTTGTATCAGTTCCTACTCTGGCCACAATTATACATCATAATATTTTGCTTCTACCTTACCACAGGGGAAAGATATCATTTCTTAGTTCCTCTTTCCAAGTATGTAGTCAATTTCCCAGCTGGTTGACATTTTCTGTTACATCAAATATAAGCTTATCATCCTTATCCCTGACCCCATCCTCTGCATCATCGCCATCTCCCTGTAATAGTTTGAAACAAGTTTACAGACAAACACCTTCGTGATTTCAGCCACACTCTTGGTGTCAGCATTCTGTGCTAGAACCTGCAAGACTGTTAACTCATTTATGACCAAAAGTCACGGGTGATGGTTTGACAGTTCTGTAGCCACTGCTTTTTATGCTGGTCTAAGTTTCATAACACTCTTCCACCTCTTTCTATCCATCTCTAGCTCTTCTTCAAGATCATAAGCTCTTTGAGGCAGCAATTAACCTATTGTTCTGTGTTTAACACAGAGAAGTCCATCCTTTGGACAAATAATGAACACCCACAGCACTCTTCATCAGAAGATACTGTCAGTACAAAGAACTTGTGTAGTTTCAGGTAAAAAGACAAATCATGCATCAGCATATAAACAGGATTGTCTTCTTGTTTTAGTTTTAGAGGGGGGGTTCCCCCTTTGAGTCAGGAGAGCCCATATGTCCCCATATGGGTCTTATTGTGTTCCCTCTTGAAGAGTCTATTACTGGCCCTTGTCAGGCTACTGACTAAGGCAGCAAGGAAACCTGTTTTTCAGTGCAGGCTGATGAATGAGCCAATAAATTTTAAATCCACCACCACAGATGCTTCAATTATTGCTATTGTTTATTGCTCTCTTTCACGTGTCAACTATCTATTTGGGAATGGACCGGTTGGCAGTACTGAGCAGGGTGAAAAGTTCTGTGTTGCATTAGAAAAACCAGTCCTGTAGGACTTAGCAAGGATGAGAGGAACATTTAAACAGGAATGTTTTCCAGGGAGCAAGAACTCCCTGCAGTAAAGGGAGCCCTCACATTGTTTGTTTTTGCCTGTGACACTGACAGTTAGAAGCTTGACTGCAGAACATTTAGCAAAAGGGAAGCTCAATGTTATAGAAAGGTTGGTTGGCCAGAAAGCCAGGGAAAGATAACTGATCCAAATAAGTGACTGAATGGAAGGGGGGAAAAAGTGAAGAATGGTAGATGTCACAAAAGGAAGAGCAAGTTGTACACCGAGATGCAAATTCCAAGTTGTAAGTAACAGTTAGACAACGAAGTTAGGACTTTCCACATGTGCTACATCAGTGCTGAACTGTTCCCATCTAAAACACCCGAGTTCAGTTACTGAGCAGAGAACTGCTGGTAAAATTGTGGAACAGGGGAGAATAAAAAGTGCTATCAAGTGCATACCACACAACATGTGACATTAACAGGGGAAGTACTGTCGTATTTGGGGATTTATAGCAGGCAGTGAGGGGTTTTTTGTGTTGGTTGTTTTCTCATGTTTTTTGTAGGACAACTAAATTTGAAAGGTGAATTCAGATTTGTTCCATGCAAAACACACTGAAATCATGCTTTCTCAACCAGCACTACCACATGCATCTAGTGTTGTTCTGTTCCACTTGCAGAATTATGCTGTGTTACTGCTGAGCTCAACACACATTTCTGCTACAGGCAAAGCTCAAGATGATGGATTGGTTGTCTGCGATTCAGCCGACAAGCATCAAAAAGTGGAGAGCAGGGAGGAAAAAGAAAATCTTCACCAAAGCCACGTAACCTGAGTTAATGAAATTATATTTAACTAAGGGTGTGTATTTAGACTTGATCTTACCTTGGTGACTTAGCCATTAGTAGGAATTCATTGTTTACCTCCACGATTCTTATCGGTACTTAGGCAGTGTTTGCACGTGATTTTCAACTGATTGCTCAACGTGCTCTGTGTTAGACTGTTTTGAAATAAATGAAAACACAGCAAGATCACAGAGGGTTAATCTCAATTATCTAATCTGCTTAAAACTGCATGGTTTCTTTTCTTGTTAAGGCCACATTATGGCTTCCTCTATGGGCAGAGCTGTACTTGCTGGTGCCAAAACAGACATCTGTTTCTTCTTTTGCAAGGCTAAAACTTTTCTGTAAGCGAAACGGAAATAGTTATTATTCCAAATTGCTTTTCTGGGTCATTTGAGGATCACTCTTCAAGAGGTAATAAACCCTTGTTATGATTATGGGGCTTCTACTGGCATCTGTAATATCTGAGGGTGTTTGATTTATGTAATAGATCTTCTCACAACAAAAATACCACATACACACCCCCACCCCCAAACCATAGCGAACCTCTGAATGGTGAGCATAGAGCTTTGAGCATAGTTTTGAGCATCTTGGAGGAAGCTGGATAGCTCCTAAAGGCTCTAATAATATACAAATTATATCTGAGTAATCTGACTCAAATTCTACACTCCTACTGACTTCAGAGCACAGACCCTGTCCAACAATTCACAAAGAGAACAGGAAAACTAAAAGACCAGGGGAAAGCCATTAAGCCAACAGACCACTTACAAAAACAACACATGAAAGAAAAGAATTTGCAAACAGCTTTTATAGCTCATGTTTGCACTGACTGGAGAACATAACAGTCAAAACTCTCTCACCCAGAAGGAATATGCTTTACTATTACACAGTCAGCTCTAAGACTTCACCCAGAGCACAGCTGAGCTTCACAACCAAACTCAGAGTAACTTAACATATTCAGAAGATGACCAAAAATGTATCAACAACATTTGAAGGGGGACAAAAAAGTCAGTAAAGAGTTAATGCAGACATTAAGGAGCTTACACATTAGCCTGCCAAGATGTGATGTGTCTGTTGTCTTCTTAGAGAATAAGTTTGCCCTTGGGACATATCTTTCAAGCAGCTGGAGCCCTCAGGGCAATTCATGAGAAAAGGACTTCTAGGAACAATTTTACTCGAACTACTACGCAGAGTCTCCCTCTTTTTACATCACCTATTGTTACATATCCTGTATTTTGGGGTATAGCAAGAGCACAGTCCTTTAACCCCCTGTCCTCATAACCAACTCCCAAACAGTAACAGCTAGATAAACTGGAAGATGTAGAACCTCAGAATGTGCAAAATGTTCTTATCAAAAGCTGTCAACATCCATTTTAAGTACCTGTCTGCACTTTGCCACCCCTACACATCTTTGTCTTCCTCAACACACTTTTTCCCATCCATTGCCTCTTTGCCATGTTTTCTGTCAGACTTCAGGACTGTCCACTGCTTCTTCAGCTCTCTGCACAGCACAGCACGTGCACAGGGCACCACCACTGAGGACATAATCAGCGTTCAGCATCAGGGCTGGGGACAAGCATATTAGAGCAGCAGGAGTTAGATCAGCCCTGGCATTTTCCTTACAATATACACCAGTAAGGAAGGTCCTGGCTCAAGGTGGAGCAATTGAATGGCAAAGAGACTCTGTAGGTTTGCTTAAGACTTCCTGAGTCTCAGCACTTGCCTGATGACCTTCCTTTTGAGGCAGATCTTTATTATATCTTTTTAGCCAGGAGTTCAAAGGAGTAGCACTGACAAAATAAGAGAGATGATTCCCTCCACACCCTAGATCACAGCTTTACAGAGTGGTAAGGAATTATCTCACCATCTTTTCTTCTTCCATACAACAACATGAATACTCAATCAAGAAGCAGCAACGAACATAAAGGTTCAGAGAAAATCCCTGGTTAAGCACTGACATTTGCATCCTGTCAGAATTATTTGAACTTCTCGAGTCTGCAAAATGAGGTTGAGCTTTTCCCCGAGAACCACCATCGTCTGATTACATTCCTCACGTGACACGTTCTCAGTAAGAGGAAAAAATCTAATATATTAATTTTCAAAAGTATGAAGAGATACTTGTGAAAAAAGCACATTAATAAATCAGGACAAAGTGAAAGAGGTTGAAAAGCACACGTATTTCCCTATATTCTAAAAGCAACATATTTATGACTACCTTCAGTTTCAGCAGAGCTCACACTTAGAGGACAGAAGCTCCCTAGAAAACAAATATGCAAGCGGAAAGTACAACCACTTTCCTGCTCTAATGCTTCATAGAACCACCTGGATATGTTCCTGTGTGACTTGGCCTAGGTGGTCCTGCTGTGACAGAGGGATTGGACTAGATGATCTTTCAAGGTCCCTTCCAGTCCCTGGTGATTCTATGATAGAAACCACAGCTTCTTTAGCTTCAATGTGTATATATGTATACGTGAGGCTAAGGATCCATGGTTTTACTTCCGTGTCATGTCCAGAGCTGTCCGTGAGTACTAGCAGCTCAATCAACTCATAACTGTTGATTCTCTCATAAAGCCAGCAGGCCACAGAGACTTTCCACAGCACAGCTGTCAGATGGGCTGCTTGCTTGCTTGCATGTGGCAGATCTGAGCTTTAGTTTTGCCATGACATTAAATGGTGACTGACTATAGTGAGCGTGAAACCTTAATCAGCAGAGGAAAGAAACAGCAAGTTATACCCAGACCGGCAGCAAAAAACTGAAAAATGAAACTAAACTATCTGTACGAATCCAAAACTAAGGGAAATTAAAGCCCCAGCTTCGCAGTAATCATAGCTTCACAGCATTGGGGAAAGTGGGTTTTGTCCACATGGCAAACGACACAAGCAACAGACAACACAAAAGTTTTCATAAGTGCAGCAGCACCTAGAATTTTGCTACTTACAGATCTATTTTATTTCCAAGGGACACACTTCCAGCCCTCACTGATGTAGGCAAAGAAATATTTTTTTTAAAATCCTTTTTCACTACTTTGAAATATCTGGCTCATTGAATAGTAAACATTTGGGTTTGCCCATATGTATTTTTCAGTCTGAGTGCTGGCTCAGAAAAACATTTCTCTTTTGCCAGAAATACTTCCTGGCTAATGATTTCTGGGAGTACTGGAACATTATTTTCACAGGGCACTGGGACAGGTTTTCTGCATGAGGCTGACAAAGGAATCTGTCAAGAAGTCTTGCCACACAACCATTCAGAAAGGAAAATCTTTTCTAGAAAAGCCTTAGAGGTGCTGCTGAAGGAGGAAGATGCCTCTGGTCTACCCAAAAGCAACAGACTCCTGTCACCTCTGATGAGTCAGGCAATATACAACCTACCTCACCACAACCCAAATGTGGCTTGGCTACCCTTCCAAGTTCCCTTTCGTGACTGAGCATGTGCCTGTTCGCACCCATTCGCAGGCAGTATTTCACTCTTTGGCAACCAGCAAAATGATTCCTGGGACTATTGAATCAACCAGTTAAAGACTGATGACTTCTCACTCAAAATATCACGCATCGCAGTTATTCCCTTGCAAATGAGCCTGGCAAGTGCTGTACAATGTCCAAACCAACTTATACAAACAAAAGCCTAAGAAAGCATGAACAGAAATAAAACTCTACGGGACAAACTTAGAACAGTTGTGAGGCCGCACAGACAGAAATTAGTTGACTGGAAACACAATAGAAGAAGATTAATTTATCGTTATGAGAAACCAACTTGGAATTAGAACAGCACGTATAACATGCGCTGCACATGAGCCAAAGCCAACGCTTCCTCAGACGGAAAAGCTGTCCTCACACCAGCATGAATACACTTTTTTCCCTTGCTCTGTGCCAGACATCCTCTCTAAGGACCAGTCTCAGGTGGTGATGGGAAGAGTTCTGAATTCTCTTGCCGAGTCATTATATGACCTTGAGGAAAAAAATGCACTTAAGTGCACAGGGTCTTCATTTACCTATTGTAGAAGAGGTATATAATCATAACACTTATCAATAATGCAGAAGGCTAGTGGGGCTTAATTAATTAAGCGCCTCGAGGTCCTCAGCTGCATAATGGCAACCTTTATTAATTAAGTGCTACTTAAGTAAGGGATGGGATAGCCAATAAGCGTATCAATCATTATCTTTGTTGTAGCTCTAGATACTGTTTTTACCCTTTCATTTTACTTCCATATTGTAGTCCAAAGATTTATTCTTAAAAACATCTAGAACTGACTGAAGAAAGCATGTTGTATCAAAACTCCATGTTTTTTCACCCATCACAGCCCCTTTGCTCTATCAGAAGTATGTTGCTGGCTACCACCTATGTAAGGCTGACCAACTCAATCCACCTGGGGGGTATAAGCAAAAGAGAACAAACAGACACAAAAAAGAGTTTTAAACTCTTGACTCGATGATGCCGAGGGTCTTTATCTGAATGATTCTATGATTTGATGAATTTGTTCTTCAAGAACTGCTGCAGAGGCTAATTTTATCATTTCCTCCCTCACAAACACTAGATATTCACCAGTCTGTTGAACACAGTGATTCTTTCTAAAACAATAACCATTAAGTAGCACCAATCCTCATGTTAACATCCTTTAAAAAAAAAATCTGGTTTTAAACACAGGTTTTCTAATGCAAAGCTCAAAAATAGCTGTCATGCAAGACATGGCCATTGCCCAGTGGAAGCCAAGAACACCCACCAGCTTCTGCTCAACTCCTGCAAATCCAGGTTAACCCAAGCACCACTTCTGACCCATTCAGCAACGTAGCCACTGCCCCCAGTGAGCAGGGTTTTATCTGCCAAGTTTAAAAGTTCAGCATCACACAGATTATTCAGGATTGTAGCTGGAAAAGAACTGTAGGTGAATACACAACACTTTGTTCCGCCTTAAGGGAAAAGGAAACAACAGACTCTGTAGTGTTACCTGGGGTGGGATGGGAAAGGAAATCAATGAATGAAAACTACTGGGTGGGGGGAAATGATTTATCTTTCTATTTCTGGATATACACTCCGTTCTTTGGGTGAGCAGGGGAAAGAACACACAAATGACTTTCAATCTGTCAGCTGTGAGGCACCACAGAGGTGTATTCTGTATGGAGTAAAACTAAGAAACTCTGTTGCCTGTCAAAAATAAGAGTGAGCATTGTCTTAGGCAGCAATACCTGATCTATTATTAATCCATACTTCAGAATAGACTTAACATGTATTGACAGCCTCAAGCTGAAAAGACAGCCTACAGGGTCTTTTACATTTCTAAGGGAAATCCAGAGCTACAGGTAGGAAAAAAAAAGATCTATTCCTTTAAAAATCCCCTAAATTAGTTATCATTAGTTAGCTATTATATGGGCCTGTATAAACAAATTGCTGGGTCATTGATGAGCTCAAATTTGTGAAGCAGCGAAGATGGTGTTTGGAGAGGGATACCACGACTTGGGAGCATTTTGAAGTAACTTGCAAATCAGCTAACTCAGTCAAAAAGATAACTCACTTGAGAATGATAGAATTACTTTCAGTTTGCTTAAAGCCAAGGAAAAGTTGACACAGTGATTAAAAGCAGAGGGGGAGGGTGAGCGAAGGGGGGGGGGGAAGAAAGAGTTACTTTGCACTGCTTGAAATTGGGCTGTTCTGAGGCCGAGGACCTTAGCTTATTTGAAGAAAGATTATCTTGACAAATTGGATAAACATTTTGTGCATGACAGGACGCTGATGGAGAGTCTGTTCTGCAAGCACACCTGGGGGATAGTTTGCTTAGTGTGTGACCAAGGTGTTCAGCTAACCCTGAGTCCTCCCAGGGCGCTTTGTTTACCCTGTGACAGGTATAGGCAGATCCAATGCCGAGGCCTCCATAACAGCTCCTGCAGACTTTGCAGATGTATTTCACTCCCTCCTCCTTGGGACAAAATACCTCTTTGCTAGACTAGTCCACAAAAGGCGCCTGCAAGCTGGCATGCCCCAGGCAGCAAGTGGCCAGTGCAAATAGGGAGCCACAGAACCACAGAACATCAGGAATTGGAAGGAAACTTGAAAGACCATCTAGTCCAATCCCCCTGCCACAGCAGGATCACCTAGACCAAGTCACACAGGAACATATCCAGGTGGGTTTTAAACATCTCCAGAACAGTTGTATGTCCATCCCTCATCATCGACTAGGAGAGACAACTCCAACACCCTACTAGACTCAAGTAACAAAAGAAAAGCCTGTCTACCTGGTGAAATGCAGGAAACACACAAGTTCTCTCTGTATAGACTCTTCACTTTCCTGCATCGAAAGGCAGAGGTGCCGATGTCAGCTTGGCCATTTCATTCTTGCCTTCACTTTGATGTCAGAGACCAAGTGACACAGAACACTAAACCAACTTGGCTGAAGACCATCGTGCAGGTTGTTGGTGATACCTGCTAACATCACCAGGAGGACTCTCTTGTCCAGGCAGGCAGCAAGCAAATCTTTGCCTCTTACAACAGAAGTTGTACCAGCAACTAAACCTTTGCAGATCCTAGTGATCCACCCTCAGGGCTTTTTTTCATGTATTTGAAGTCAGTCAGAGAAGAATTCTATTCTCTAACCCTACAGCATTCCCAAAGCTGCTACACAACCCACCCTGCAGTTTTTTTAGGGTGGGCTGTTTTGCAGTCAGATGAGCTCTGGCCCTGTGGTGAACTTCTTCAAAGACAAGTATTAATGCCAGAGCGAAGGGGTAGAAGAACGAGGACAGAAGAAGAGATGGTGGTAAAAACCAAGCAATATAGATAAACTGAAGCTGTTCTGGGAATACTCTTTAGGACTAGAGAAGTTTACACTAGCAGATGATAAAAGCTCAGATCAGGACTTCTTTTCTCAAAAGCCAAAATTTTTAACCTAAGAACATTCTCTCAGAAGTAATAAATAGTATCCTAAATAAACTCTCCACTGTTCAGCCTTCGCTTGATTTGTGCCAGCACTTAGTCCACCAGCATGCACTTGGCCATATTCTACCTCCAAAGGAAGGAACAAAGCAAAAAGAGCAGTGATGGAGGAGACAAGTTCTTTGAAAAAAAGAGAGGAAAAAATGGACCAGAACAAGACTCACCTCACTTTAGCTGCCACAGAGTGGGACAAGGCAACCTCTAGAGGTGGCTAAACCTGAGCATGAGCTGCCAGGAGAGCACAGTCACCTCCCTGAAACTGGATGCCTGATTTTTGGGTGGCTGAACTGAAAGGAGCTGTATGCTGTCTCCAGTTACCTGAGACAAGTACAACAGTACATGGCCTTAGGAAAACAAGAACATGGAACCAAAAAGCTTTAAGCCAGATCTATAAAAGGTTGCTATTGAGCAGTATGGGGAGTGACAGGGATCTGCTTCATGCTCTGGCTGCACCACACCCCAAACGTTGTCCTCTACCTTTCCCTAATCTGGTCTGCTTGGGGGAAATTGGGTTCCTCTAACCCCTTATGATTCCTAAGACATTTTAAGAGAGGACATTAAATTAGGCATCTAAAATTGACAGCTGGTATTAACCCTTTGGACATCAGCCATAGATAGTATGTTTTGGATGGGAATAACCAATAGTGCTTCTAACTTATGTCTACTAGACCATAAACACAATTAAGCACCAGTCACTTGTCCTGGAACACTGGGAGTTCCACATAAATACGAGAAGGAACTTCTCCAATGTGAGGGTGATGGAACACTGGAACGGGCTGCCCAGGGAGGTTGTGGAGTTTCCTTCTCTGGAGATCTTTAAAACGCGCCTGGATGTGTTCCTGTGTGACTTGGTCTAGGTGATCCTGCTGTGGCAGGGCAATTGGACTAGATGATCTTCCGAGGTCCCTTCCAAACCCCAATAGCACAAGGATGTTAACATTGCTAACAGCACCAAAGCAGACTGTATAACTGTTCACTGCATTTATTCTAACTGCTGAAAAGGGGCCAGTTCCCCAAAGCAACAAACAAACCGCCTGTGTGACACACAAAAAAACCCCACTATTTTTCCTTCCCTAGTAGCAGTGACAAACTAATCCAGAGCTGTTCTGCAGCAAGTTTGTGTCACCCAACACTGATTTTATTTAAAGCCTACAGAGGAAACAAAGCACTTCCAAATACCTCAGGAATGTTTGACAAAAACTATTTTTAACCTTCATTGATTTTGTCTTTCAAACCTAATTGTCCAGAAGAGCTGCCATCGCTGTATTGAAAAGGCAGCAATCAAAGCAGTAAAAGGTGTAGTAAAATTGCTGTCCTCCAGAAAGCATTTTTGCCCAGATAATTTACATCTCCCCATCTGCTCAGGCAGTCACCCCAAGGCTAAAATGCGTTTCTCTTGCAAATCATGGCAATAACTCACAATAATCTCAGATAGCACTCCCCATGTGAGATACAAACAGGTAGATGGAGATCATAGAATCATGAGGGATTGGAAGGAACCTCGAAAGATCTAGTCCAATCCCCCTGACACAGCAGGATCACCTAGACCAAGTCACACAGGAACACATCCAGGAGGGTCTTCAAAGTAAATCTTCTCCATCCAGTGGAAGTAGTATGAACCTTGTAGGTAGACTTGGACTCAGCAAATAAGAGCCATCATTAGAAACTGACCTGAAAACCAGTACGTTGAGTGCTAGGAAATACTTTTCCAGGATGTAACAGCCTAAAGGAAACTATCGGAAAATTAATAAGCTCCCAAAAGCAGCTATGTGTCTCTACTCCGTCCCAAGAAGTGTTTAGCAGGAAAGAAACATCCTTGTGATGCAAGTCTTGCATCTTGTGTTTCATTAGCTGAGCGTGTTGTCAATATCCTGACAGAAGGGATTTTCTTTTCAGGTTGACTGAGCTAGAATCAGGACAGAGTTGCATTCCAGGTCATACTGTTGTTCATAAAAAGCATTTTTTCCTTGTTTGCCTGTGACACTGTACTGCACACACACAAGGAACAATAGCTGACAAAACCAGAGCTGGCCAAGCAGGAATGTTCTGGCTCCCAACGTATGTGCTGATGCGAACTATTGTCTCCAGCCACGGCTGCACGAACGCTCTGCAGTCAGCGCATCACTGTGTGCAGGAAGGAATCCAAGCTCCAGGAAACAATGACTTGGCAGTTTAATGGAAGCCCTCGGGCACAGATGAGGCAAAAATAGGCAACAAAAACTTAGCCCAATAGAAGATGGGTAGTGATCTAACAGCAGATATCAAAGCTTCATGCAAATCTGCCTGATATCAGGCATGAGCCTCAGCCTTATGTGTCCTTTTTGATGGAGAAGGCACAAGATAGTCTAGTTATTAAAGCCTTTTCTCACAAACTAGAAGGCACTACTTTCCCTCCTAATGGTTTTTATTCAGTTGCAGCCAAATTATTTTCATTTTCAAATAGAAAACTGGCAAAACAAAGTTCATCCGCTCTACAAAATTAATCTTTGCACACAAAATTCCCCCCAAATTCCCTTTTTGCAAAACTCCAAATATCTTTACAAATCTTCCAAAAGTTAGAAAAGAAATCTGAAAAAGTCCGTTGACTTTAGGATAGGGGCTTATTAGGATATCAGGTAGTGACAGGACTAGGGGGAATGGAGCAAAGCTGGAGATGGGTAGATTTAGAGTGGAAGTGAGGAGGAAGTTCTTCACCATGAGAGTGCTGAGAGCCTGGAACTGGTTGCCCAGGAAGGTGGTGGAGGCCCCATCCTTGGAAGTGTTTAAGGCCAGGCCAGATGAAGCTCTGGCCAGCCTGATCAAAGGTGGGGTGTCCCTGCCCATGGCAGGGGAGTTGGAACTGGATGATCCTGTGGTCCCTGCTAACCCTGACTGACTCCATGACTTGGTCTAGGTGATCCTGCTGTGGCAGGTGGATTGGACTAGATGATCTTTCGAGGTCCCTTCCAATCCCTAATGATCCTATGATTAGACTAATTTTGCATTGCCCCTTCCAGCGATCCTCACGTTTCAGGATCACACATTTGTACTCCAAAAAGGTAGGAGGGGGACAGCCATACACAACACTGAGCAGTGAACAGATCCGGTTACTACAGAATTTTCCATCAACACAATCGGAGTCCAGTGACACAGAAGTAGATTTATCAAAACTAGGTTGCCCTTCAAAAACGGGGCAGAGAACTATGCCAGCAGGACATCTGCAAACAAGTTTCCTCAATACACTGAGCACAAACCACAACGAGAGGTGGTCACCCCACTTTTGAAAACACATATAAAATAAAATAAATACCTTGTTCTTCAGAGCTCTTGCTACCTAGTCTAGCTAAGTTTGGGTCCACAAGCACTCCGCTCACACCTGTCCACCACCACACAACTCTCGGGCGATTCAGAAAGTATCTGCACCAATGCCATCACAACACAGTTCATTCCTATTCCATGGGGCTTTTTTCCAAATACTACATGTGATTCTAATCTTGTAAACAAACCACTCATGGCTACAATTGGTACCCTCTTCCCACAGGCTGTGTGTCAGGGTGCACCCACCCAGAATACCTCGCAAAGGCCATTACGCCCAAGACAACCAGTCCTTTATAGCGGAAATGGCCCCAGCCCCATTAGGCAGGCAGACAGGCACACTGCGAGCACAGACCCCAGAGCATAGGAAAGCCATTGTTTTGCTCTGGAACAGGCCAGGGAGCTTCCATCACATGGGGGGAAACCTTTGATGTCCTTGGATTTAGAGGGCAAGTCCAAATGAAAGCAGGGGGCAGAGCAGCTTCTGCCAGGCAGGGCAAACTTCTTCTGTCTGATGATGGAGACCTTTAAGAACAGAACAGCCTCTCACAGTTTTTACTAGAGACAAGACAGTGTTGACTGGCAGGACAGAAAATGAAAGGTGTGCAGGCACAGTGGCTGGGAAACCACTATCAGCTGGGAGAGAAAGAAAACACCTGGTCTTCACAGAATGACAGAACATTAGGGATTGGAAGGGACCCCAGAAGATTGAGTCCAATTCCCCCCACACACACACACAGCAGGATCACCTAGAGGAAACAGAGTGCTGCAGTAAATGTAAATACTTTTATATAAATGCACTGGTATTGGGCAGATATAAACTACCTTAAACTGAGCGAAGACCACATGGAAGCCGTGCGATGTCCCTCACCACAGTATTTCCGTGTACAAGATATGACTACACGAGGACCTGCAAGGTAAACCTTTAGTCTTCTGGAGCTTCTGACACAGAAGAGCAGTTGGCCCCTCCTGAGGATTTCGTTTAGGTCTGCTCAAAAAAGTCAACAAGTCAGGCCCAGACTATGGGACCACAGCCAGAAGCAAAGCCTGTAAGATCACTGCAAGATCTGAAGGTCACTGCAAGATCTCTGCAATTTTGACCTTGCTTCCAGATTTCTGAAGCTGGTTGCAATAGCGCTCTTAGTTCTTCTTAAAATTAGATGTGAGAATTAAATGTGTTTCCTAGCCTACAGACAGAGACTGCCCACATTGCTCGGTGAACAGCAACAAAAGCTGCAGCCTCCTGGACAGGACATTTCTCAACTGCTCTTCTGGCTGCTAGTCAGACTCGGGAGCCACAGAGCACTCAGAAGCGGTCAGGCTCAAAACAACTGCCAGAGACCAGAGGGCTGCAATTGGTCATCTGAGGGTACACCTTGTCCAGCCCTGCTGGAGAAGAACAGAATGAGGGGAGCGGGGAGGAGGAAGGGAAGAAATTAAAGCGAACCTTGCTGCCATTTAACTGTTCACTTCTCACACAGAACAGGCACAGGCTTCTCTCCTCCAGGCTTGAGTCTGAACTCCTACCCCAAGCATCTTCTCCATAGACAATGCGAGTTTAGATTTGTGCACTGGGCCCTCGTAACACAAGTCACTTTTTAACACAACCAGTCACACATTATTTGGGGACACAGTTATCATTCTGAGAGAAACCAACAAATTGAGTAATTCCTACGTACACCATCAGTAAACCACTTTCCAATCTTGGAGACAAAAGCTTAATATGAAACCTAAGAGTGGAAAACTGAGGGAAGCACTTAAATAGTACAAGCACTTAAATAGTACAAGCACCAAGTAAACTGCAGATTTTTGGGGTGGGAGGGTTGTGCATTGTGACCCTTCTGACTCGTTCCATTCTGACCCAGTGAAAGAAGTCATGCATTCCCCAAGCAAGATACTCCTTTCACATTCCCCCCGCCAAGTGCAGTTATGGAGCAAAAGGCCCCATACGATGTTCTACAAGGCCGGGCTGGATGAGGCTCTGGCCAGAGTGATCTAGAGTGGGGTGTCCCTGCCCATGGCAGGGGGGTTGGAACAGGATGATCCTGTGGTCCCTTCTAACCCTACTGACTCTATAACTCAGCCTAGGTGATCCTGCTGCGGCAGGGGGATTGGACTAGATTTTTTGAGGTCCCTTCCAATCCCTAATGATTCTACGATTCCCCATGTCAGGTCACATTCTCATTAAAGGGTTAGACTAACACACAAGCAGGACGTGCATTTCAATGGCCTGGGGAAACACACACACAAAGACTTAGATGGCCTGGGGAGACACAAATGCACCCCCATTTCTAAATTAACACAAATTAATTTGGTGGACACGAGAATTAGTGTGATCTGCAGATTATACAGAGTAAATAGTAAGATAGAAGTAGACAGGTACCTGCTTTTGAAATAAGAAGTGGAAGGTGTCCCTGCCCAAGGCAGGGGAGTTGGAACTGGATGATCCTGCGGTCCCTCCTAACCCTGACTGACTCTATGACTTGGTCTAGGTGGTCACAGTATCACAGTATTATCAAGGTTGGAAGAGACCTCATAGATCATCAAGTCCAACCTGGTCCTGCTGTGGCAGGGGTATTGGACTAGATGATCTTTCATGGTCCCTTCCCATCCCTTATGATTCAACTTGTAAACTCAATCCTGGCCAAACCCTAAAATCTTGAAGCAGGAGCTAGAATCTTTTTCTCAAATCAAGCTTTGTCATAGAGAAAACGCTTTAATGCTTCCAAAGACATCAATCCAAGAAGAGCAGATGTCTCTTGAGATTCTTCATTAACAGCAACAAGACTAATTTTGACAGGTTTCATTGCAAAACAAGATATCAGAAGATCGTAATGGGGTCTGTACATTTTTGTTACAGAGCCAGATCCTATCCCCAAGGCTGTGTGCCTCCTGGCGCTGGCACACCTCGCACGCTGCTGCCATGTCGCTTGGTAGGCTGTCTCAGTTCCACCAGTGCAATTGCACAAGCAGAAAAGCAGTTTCTTGGGAGACCAAACTCAGTAGTGTGAGCACACTGCCCTCCACTGCAGATCCTATTACTCGGGCACTGCTGTTCACACCCCCCACCCACCCCCAACAGAACCACGGTAACAGAGGGCTTCATGAAAAACAAACACAACTATCCTGCTGGAGATCCATGTAAAATGTTGACCCAAGAAAATCAAGTGGGTTCGATATGTTCGATACACATCTGCCCACTTTGCACAGCAGATAGCAGGGGGCCTAGTGCAGGTGCCGAGGAGTTTAAGCCACCTTCCAAAGTTCATATTGATAAACTAGAAGCATATCGCACTAGCCATCTGCACACACCTAGTCACATCTGCAAGTCATACAGAAGCCTGACAAGGAGCTGAGGGAGGTTTTACATACAGCTGAGCAAACCCTTCCCTCCTTAGCCCATGCTGAAATTCACTCTCACTAGTTCAGCACCCTTACACTTGCCCAGAAGCACCTCCTCCCTTGTTTCCACCAAGTTCTTTGTCAAGGTCCTTCCTTTGGCTTTGGTATCTCCAAGAAATTCTAGAGCTCATTGGCACCACAGAACTACAGAACACTAGGGATTGGAAGGGACCTCAAAAGATCATCTAGTCCAATCCCCCTGCCAGAGCAGGACCACCCAGACCAAGTCGCACAGGAACACAGCCAGGCAGGTTTTAAGCGTCTCCATTTTCAATTTATTTTATCACTTTCTTCTTGTCCCTATTTCCGTTCACATCCCCACATGTTCTACTGCGACTCAACAGGCACTTTCTCCCCTCAGTTTGCCAACCAATATAAACACATCTCACTCTGCTTATATCCCAGTGCTAGTCTCTCAGTTTCTTCATTCTGCAAAGATTCAGCACCCACTTCCACAGATTAACATGAAAAATCATCAGGATAAACGCGTTGTCATTAATAACAAAAGAAACAGTAAATGTAATGAGCTTTTTATAGCATTTAGCACGTACAGGCACCAGACCAACAAAAGGTCTTTAGCGCACGTTTAACACCGTTCCTATTCACAAAGACACACAAAACCAACCTTTTAGCAGAGTCTTAAATACATTTTGCTGAATAGGGACAAGTGATTTAAGTCACGTGCAGGAGGGCTCCGATGCATTGACACCATAAGGCTGAATTCTCAGAGGCTGACAGGAGTTTGGGGGTTTTTTTCCCCTTTCACACCCCTACATTAAACTCCCCTCTAGATAAAAACTGCCTAAATGAAGTTTAACTTTTGCCAACAGAATCCACTTTCAGATTATTTTGTTTTTCTTCTGCATAAGCCTGCGACTTTCACATAATCCACAAGCAAATAGCCCTATTCTGTAGATTAAAAATCATAAAAGACCATGTAATCAGCTGACAAAAGAACTGAAAACAACCCCAGAGGAAACACAGAGCTGGTCTCCAGGCTCACAATGTGCTGCTCTGTCAGCCTCCCACTCTTTCGGCAGATACTCCTGACATTTCTCGTGTCATTACTGGACTTCATGAATGGGACTGTAGGATGTTTGCTGGTGAATAACCAGAAAGGGAAGGGGCAGGGTATCACAGACAAGGGAGCTGCTTCACTGTCTGCTGACCAGATCCAAGCAATTAGTTCACTGCTTTCTCCAGCCACCAACTCTGAATCCCAGCTCGACGTTGTATTAAAGGCTGAATTGTTGCTCACTTTGGAACAAGGATGCCTAAGAAATTAAGCTATTGTAACCTCAAATAAACTGCCCGTGGTTTGGTGGCTTTATTTAGTTCACATGTAGCTAAATGTTTAGGTACTTACACAAAGCCCCATCAACCTTTTTGAGCCAGAAAAGTCAGCTCAAATGCTCAAAGAAAGTTACCCCCAGACTCTCCAGGCTCTTCCCTCTTCTGTTGCAGACAAGTCTCACAAGTACAGCCCCCTGCTACTGAATTCCCTTGCTCCTGCTTGTCTCGCCCAGCCACACACACGTAAGATGCAAATTACACACAAGGAAAGGGAAAACCCTTGCGGAAAGGTTTTGTTTCCAAGTCTGAGAAGCCACAACACTGCTGGTTGTATAAAACACCAAAAACAAGCTTGAGGAACCCAGTCTAGCTGGTCCTGTTGTTGACTTCTCTTTTTGAGCCTGAGGAGCATTTTCACTTAAGTTTGAAAATGTCTTTGGAAACCACAGCCTTGCAGGGCTCTGGGTAGCAGCCAGTTCTGAAAGAAGGAATGCTGCAGCACACAGAAAAGATGCAGCCACACGAAGTCATGAACCACAGCACCTGCACAAGAGAAACAGCTTACAACTCACCCTGCCTGTGCAAAACATTTCAGAGCTCAGACATCTACAGGGACAAACACACCCATGCAAGAGGCTTCCTTCTGCTTCTAGGGCTCCTCATTTTGCTTCCTGTTTCCCCTGGGTTAAGTCTCTCAAGCCATGGACACAGGTTGCCCAAGGGAGTTGTGGAGTCTCCTTCTCTGCAGATATTTAAATCCCACCTGGATGTGTTCCTGTGCGACTTGGTCTAAGTAATCCTGCTGTGGCAGGGGGATTGGACTTGATGATCTTTTTAGGTCCCTTCCAATCCCTAATGATTATATGAAGCAGCATGGGCAATATCTGGCTAGCTGATGGATATCTTCGGCCAATATTAGGACGTCAGCACCACCATGGCTTGGTTTGCAGAGTGTCTGGCAAGACAAGACCTGCGAATCAGCCAGAGCAATTCCCCCCATAAACAATATTGCTGTTATGGATCACAGGGCCAGGAGGCTCGTCTTGGGTACATCGGAGAAGACTTTTTGAAATCTTGAGAACAAGAGCACTTTCCAAGATAATTACACATTGAGTATTTCAAAGGAGGAACATCAAAACACTGATTCAAACAAGCGCACTCCATTGGCATCAAACTGGTTAGCCCCTCACAGACAGCCAGAGGCACTCACTGGCAGTGGTAAAATCAGTCCTGACCACCATCCCATAACGCTTTGCCAAGGGAAGGGCTGCTGTCGAGCAGCAGAGTTGCCAGGTTCCTTGGCGAGCTACATGAAAATACACTAACAGTAAGAAATCTATTGACAAGTACTTGCTTGAACGCAAAGAAAACCATGTTGCAGTCTCTTTAAAACCCTTTCGCATACATTTGCGCTGAGCTTTGGAGGGCCCTGACAATTGGAGAACATTTTTATAAGTTTTAATACTAGAATGTTTAATGAGAAGAGTGTAAAACTTATAATTCACAATGTCTCGTGGAGTCACATATGCTAGAAAGGGAAAAGCAACACTATTTGCTGTGTAATTGCTCAGTATCAGCAATTTTGGTCGGGCCAGGAATAACATCGGTATGGAAAAGGAGACTGAGGGGTGACCTCATTAGTGTTGATAAATATGTGAAAGGTGGGTGTCAGGAGGCTGGAGCCAGGCTCTGCTCAGTGGCATCTAATGATAGGACAAGGGACAATGGGTGCAAGCTGAACATAGGAGGTTCCACATCAATATGAGAAGGAACTTCTTCCCACTGAGGGTGACAGAGCACTGGAACAGGCTTCCCCAGGGAAATTGCGGAGTCTCCTTCTCTGCAGACATTTAAGATTCTGGATGTGTTCCTGGGCAACTTGGTCTAGGTGATCCTGCCGTGGCAGGGGGATTGGACTGGATGACCTTCCAAGGTCCCTTCCAATCCCTAATGTTCCACGATTCTGTGACACTGCAGGTTTCAGAAAATGTAACAGTTTAACAAAACCAGGATTATCTCCCAAGTCTCCTTTCTAGAAGCATACACATCCTTCATGCCTTCTTAGGTGCGAAATGCAATCAGCCAGTCCACAAAAGCAGAGAGTTACATTAACAGGTTTGTGATAACCAGCATCAGTTGATCGTGCTTCAAAGAGAGTTGCAAGGAAAAAGATATAAGGCAGCAAGAATCAACATCGGACGAGATCTAGACAAACCAGGGATAAATCCAATCTGATATTTTCACAGGAGTGACCATCTGTCCAGTTTAGTTGTTCAGTCTTTGCAATTTGAGATCTTTCTCAACATTTTTCTTGAGAATATTTATCTGATACCTATTTATCGTAAAACTTTTCTTTCATCTGCTTCCTGGTCCAAAAACCTGTGCCCTCAAACATTGAGATGTGTAAAGCAAGGGGAGCTGAAAACTAACCTGTTGCCTTCACAAGCAAATTATTGGTTTTCCGACTGTGGAAGTAAAAACTTCACTTAATCTGATGGCAAATAACAGGCGTTTCTGCGGCGATTCCTACTTTGACTAATCAGTCAGGCTGATGGATGTTCAGCACTTACCTTAATGCAGATTTTGTGCTTTAGCTAACATTTGTAGAAACAGAATCAATTACAAGCTGGAGATTACTGGCCTGATGGGCTTTCACGCTGTTGCAGTTGACCGTGCAATTGGGTTTCTAAGTGACAGACGTCTCAGGACAGTCTGGGCTTGGCAAAATCCTCCTTGCTTTTCCACTTACCTAACTTACTCTTCATTCAGCACTGTATTCCTCACCCTTTGCCTTGTTTTCTGAGCCATCTGAGCCGAGTGCATGCACGTGCATGTGTTTTCGTCTTTCCTGATGAAGAAACATCTGTGATCTGGGTGCCTTCAGCACAGCAAAACATCACCTGCTGGCACAGTCACAGAACCACAGAACATTAAGGATCGGAAGTCACCTCGAAAGGTCATCTAGTCCAATCCCCCTGCCAGAGCAGGACCACCTAGACCAAGTCACACAGGAACACGTCCAGGTGGGTCTTAAACATCTCCAGTGAAGGAGACTCCACAGTCACTGGGACAATTACAACATGAACTTTGTGACCAGTGACCATTCAGATGCAGAAGTGCTGCATGATAGGAGGCTTCAAATGCAGAATCTGCACAGCAGTTCGCTGGCCAACGCAAACCAAGAACTGAGCAGTACTTGAGAACATACTAGAAATCCTCAGAAGTGCTGCCTTTCACCGTTGCCATCCAGAGCAAACGGGCATTGCTGCACTTAGATGTTTTTAAAGATAAAAATTACTTCCATTTTTCCTACTGCGGTGGATGGTTACTGCTGCCCCACCCAATATCTCCTGTGCAGTTTGTATTTACCAGCCTTGTTGTCACTAGTCCCTTTCCTAGGAAAACCCTTGTACAGCTAAGAGTCCTTCCTCTCTGCACTGGAGGCACTGGTGCTTACAAGCGTGAGCTCCTGCTCCCAGCAGATGTGGGGAAGGCCCAGCACTTTGCACATTCAAGCCCAGCAATTAAGACGATACAAATTAAACTGGTTCCAAAAGGTCTCATCCATAGACTAAATGAGTATCTTTAGGGGAGAAATCCTATTAAAATTTCAGCAGATAGATGGCACATGAAACCAGGAGGGTTTTTTCAATTAGCTAACTGTCTCTAGCCCGGAGCTACTCCCAAATGTTTTTACAACACAGCCAAACTCCAGTTCACATCTGTCAGCTGGAATATTTACAACTTCGTAATTATTAAAACTGTCTGAACTCCAGAGCCGCAAGCTGCAAGGTTTGTGTGGGGCAGTCTGGCATAAGGCATGGAAACAAGACACTTGTGTTCAATCAGGGTCTCAGTCAGCTTTGGAAAGCTGGAGAGCTACAGAAGCCAGGTTTCCCACAATTTCTATTTCATCTTTTGTTTCATCCAGAAGTGTTTCTGTGACTGAGCCACAGAGTTTCTTCCTCCCACCCAATGGTCTCTCTACTATTCATAAGCAGTTGACAACATGGATTTTTCTGTCTCTCCTTAGGAGACTTCCAGGGTGTCTCTCAGCCCTACTTTGCTGTCACAAATCTTGTCAAAACTTCTCTTTACCAAAAGCTTCAGAATTGGTTGAAAGGATAGAGACCCAGGCATAGTGTGTCCTCAGTGCTGCATCAAGCTGGGCTGGAAAGCCAGCCTGTGGGGCAACACTGCATTGATGAAGCTAATCCAGCAACAACAGGACTGAACCCTTCCAACTAAGCACCTAAAAGCAGCGAGGTGGGAGCACCACTGATCCCAGCAAGAGCACAGCGCAGATCCCAAGGGTTCAGGCTGGTGAATTTAAAGTGTACGTTGAAGCAAAAATCATGCCCACCACACTGGGATGAGCTTTACTCAAGCCTTGCATAAGAGCACAATTATAGGGACACAAAATCTGGGGAGCTCCCACCACACACTCACTTCAGTGCACAGAAACAGAATCAAGGACCCAAAAAACCCACCACAACTGTTTTCCAGCAGGTTCTCTCACAGCAGGTAGTCCCAGTGCATCACCAGTTCCTCGACTTGCACCTACTGGCAGGTCCAGGACTCAAGCCCATCATGGTGGTGGGAAGGAGCCCCATGTAGGGGCCACGTATGGCCATACCTCAGCAACACCACTCTTCACGTAGAAGATCCTGCAGCAATATTTGCATTGAAAAATGTTTACCCTTTGTGTGTCCCTCCCCTGGAACAACACAGATGTGGGCTCAGTTTTAAGACACACTTGGATAAATGCAAACACATCTCTTTTGTAATCAGCCTGGGCTGACCCTGTTTAGCCTGAGGTCAACGACCAGTGGCATCTGACCTGCTGAAGTTAATGCGGCAGAACAATAGGAGAGGGTTGGCCAGGCCTTATCCTATTACCTTTTTGATACCAAATTAATTGTGTTTCTCCCTCTCTGTGATTCTGTGACCTTTCAGCTATATGTGCTGCTGGCACAGAGTGATGGATTAAATTTAAGCAAGTACATTTCTTGACATTGTCTCACAGATTTAGAAGTTATTTAGGTCTCCCTTCAGTACTAAGAGGTTTAAGAATGTGCTTATGATTGCAACCCCATTTGATAGTTAAAGGGGACGGCAAATATTAATTAGCTTGTGAGTATCAGGGACAAGAAAACCACAAGGAAAGATCACAGCACTTATTATCAAGAAAAACTCCCTGCAAGGAATGCAGAGATAAAGATGCCCCATAAACCATAAGCAGACAACTTTAGATGCCTTGTAAAACCTTAACCGCCAGTGCTTCGATGACTGGCAAACCCCAGAACGCTGCTGGTAATGTAGAATTAAGTACAGTTAGACTGGTATTTGTTCAAGTGGAGAAACTGCCCCTGATACTCCATTGAATGAGGGGCATGGAAAAGCTATTTATCCCTATCACAGCTTTGAATTGATCCAGTTTGCTTCCTAGCGGCTGGACCATTTCACCAAACAGGTGACACAGTGGGGACTAACCGTAACAAAAAATTAAGAGAGCTGTTAGGGTTTTAGGTTTCTCCCCTCCACCACCATGCACCAGCTAAGGAAAAGAACCTGGAAACCCAAGTTAGAATTATAGAATCATCAGGGCTGGAAAGGACCTCCAGGGTCATCAAGTCCAACCTTTAAAACAGACCTGGCAGCGGTGGGATTCGAACCCACGCCTCCGAAGAGACTGGAGCCTTAATCCAGCGCCTTAGACCGCTCGGCCACACTACCCTCTCTAAGTTACAGATCTAAAACTCAAAACAATAAAATATATCCGTTGGTGGTTGTAACAAACCCAAGTGTACAGTGGTTGAGACCCAGATGCACATTCTCCACTTGATTCACCTCTCTGTAGGCACAGTAGCCTTCTCTGCTCCTCACAGCTCAGAGTACATGACAACAACGTACAAATGTCACACTCTGTTGGGTTATAACACCCACAGGAGTAAAAAGATGTTTCCTTCAGACAGTTTCCTTCAGTCACCCATTTGCTGACAAGGGTCAAGTTTACAGCCGGATGTAACCTGAATCAGATCCTCTGACTGTAGAGCTGTAGAAACAGGTATGAGTCTGGAGCTGCTTCACTGATGGATGTCAAATAATTGGGAAAATGAACCCTAATTCCCACTCTCCTTGAGCCCCTCTCCATCAAAAACACCAACCAAGATAATGAGGAAGTTCAATTCCCATTAAGCAATGGGAATTCAGTCCCCAACTGCTTGGGTCCTCTACACAATCCAGCTGTTATCTAGCTGGAGCAGCACTATAAGCCCACACTTAGTTATTTGCAAGATCACAGCCAAGACTTAATTTTAAAGATATTTTCAGGCAAACATGCAAGACCACTTTCCTCTGCTGATGGAGGAGATAATCTTAGAGGTGCGATCTCAAGATACCAGAATCTTTTGACTGGATGTCACCAGGAGCCTGAGGAACGATGTATTTAGTCACTCATACCTCTGGAAAAAGTATTAAACCCCTGTAACAAACACAACTGTCCTGATTGATTGGATGACAAGAAGAGAACAGGATCAACAGAGAGGATGGGATGACAAGAAGAGAACAGGATCAACAGAGAGGATGTGTTACACCAGTGGTACCACGAGAACTTGGCTCACTCACCACAACTTCAATATTCTCTTAATTCACGCTCCAAACTTCAAATACAGATGATTAACAGTATGCATTAGTGACGTGAAGAGCTAAGGATTTCCCGTGACAGTTCTGCCCAAACGTGACCAAAAAAACCTACCTTAGGCAGAAATTGGAAGAGAGGTAATAAAAAGGTTGGGGACTGACCTATTGGAGAGTAGTTTGGGAGAAAGGGACCTGGGGATCCTGGTGGACAGCAGAATGACCATGAGCCAGCAATGTGCTGTTGTGGCCAAGAGGGCCAACAGCATCCTGGGGTGGATCAGAAGGGGGTGGTTAGCAGATCAAGAGAGGTTCTTCTCCCCCTCTACTCTGCCCTGGTGAGACCACATCTGGAGTATTTTGTCCAGTTCTGGGCCCCTCAGTTCCAGAAGGATACTGAGCTGCTGGAGAGAGTCCAGCTTAGAGAAACGAGGATGATGAAGGAAGTGGAACATCTCCCTTATGAGGAGAGGCTGAGGGAGCTGGGTCTCTTGAGCTTGGAGAAGAGGAGACTGAAGGGTGACCTCAATATCTATAAATATGCGAGGGGTGTGTGTCAGGAGGATTGAGCCAGGCTCTTCTCAACATCATCTGGTGATAGGACAAGGGGCAGTGGGTGTAAGATGGAGCAGAGGAGGCTCTGTATAAATACCAGAAGGAACTTCTTCACAGTGAGGGTGACAGGGCACTTAAAGAAGCTTCCCAGGGGGATTGTGGAGTCTCCTTCTCTGGAGGTGTTTAAGACCCGCCTGGATGTGTTCCTGTGCGACTTGTTCTAGGTGGTCCTGCTGTGGCAGGGACTGTACTAGATGATCTTTTGAGGTCCCTTCCAATCCCTAAAGACTCTATGAATGGATGAGGAAGAGAAGAGTTTTATCCAAACTGAGCACAAATCCAGTTCCATTTTCAGATACCTGGTTCTATCCATCCCTGACTTGACCAGTGCAAAAAAACCCCTGCGAAGCCTTCATCGTTGTCTTCCACACACCGCTGGCACACCAGACTCCAGGAAAGGCTGCACAGATGGACAACCCCACACACCCTCCCTCCTCCAGCTGACTTGCCCAGCACAATTTTATTAAGGTTGTGATTCATTGACCATTCAGTGGCAGCTCCTCACACTTCAGAATAAGTCAGCACATCAGTGCCACCATGGCTCCCTTGCCCTCAGCTTTCAATTAAATTTAGAATCGACTTTAAAAGGCACAACTTGGGTGTACGTGGTTCAAAATGACCTTGTTACACCTTTCCCTACCTTCCTGAGCAGGGCTCTTGTATCCAGCTCAGGGTTTAAAACCCAGAAACATGAATTTGCTCTAAGCTCCTAAGGCAAACTACGAGTCTCAAGCTGTTTAAAGTCTTTAAAGGTATGTCCAAAGCAAAAGCGCGCTCCACAGGGTGAGATCTGGGAGCCTGGGTCCAGCAGCTTTCACCAAGATATTTTAAATCTTCCTGTGAGTTAAGCATATTCTTCTTTTCCCCGAATCCTTCGTGCTGCATTAGCTACATTCCATTAGGGCTTCACTGCAGTGGTGACTGAAGCCATCACAGAACTTAATAAGGACAAGCTCCACACAGATCAAGAGCCAAAACCCATTTGTACGCAGCCCTTACCCTGCCTTTTCCTTTAGTTTCTTTCTTGTTACTTGAAAAAAAAAAAAAGTATGAGTAGGTCAGAAGAAAGTTAGATTTCAATAACAACACACTTTAGGTGCCCTACAAATGCAACCCTAAAACACTGGGAGATTTCCCTGATGGTTGCCCTTCTCATACCTAGCTTGCAGACAACAGATAGCCTTTGACTAGCCAGTCAGATACCATCAAGACTTTGCACGTACAGCCTAAGCTAAAGCTCTGGCTCTTGTGGCTCTACAGATCAGAGCAACACTGTGACCCCAGTTCCATCACCAAGAAGCATCAACCCTCCCCATCCTCCACCACAAGGTGTTTTCAAGATGTGGTGGGAGGATATGCAGGGATCACAGGCTTGTGGAACCACCTGATCTCCGCCTTACGGGCGATGCAAACAAGGGCTTCCATCAGACAGCCATTAAAAGAAGCCGCCTTCACCTACCACACAAATCAGAAACAGGACTCTGCTCTCTGATCATCGGTTTCCCACGTTCCCACCATCTACACTAAGCTCCAGCCCTTGGTGAGCTAGAGAAAGACACAGCCCAGGAGGAGACCAGCACCACTGCTCGTGGTGCTGCCTGCCCACTGCACACCCACGCTGAGCCCCGCACACGTGGTTCAACACATCATCTCAAGTGCCATCACACATCACATACAGGACAAGGCAATCAGACCCAGTCAAAATGAGTTTATTCAGAGCAGGTCCTGCCTGACGAACCTGATCTCCTTCTGTGACTCCATGATCCCAGGGGTATTTTCCAACCAGAGGGATTCTACGATTCACTTCTGCTGCCAGGCAGGATCCCCAGGTGCTGTCATGAGTCTCACAGGGATTTGTGGTGAGCTTTAGAAACCCCACTACTGCCATTACAGCTGTTTCTAAGGTACAGATAAAAAAAGGACACATCTCCAACCCCAGGCAGAAAGGTAAAACTGGAGAACGTTCCATTCCCCGAGTGCAGTAGACAAAGAGTAGACAAACAAACCAGGACTTACTAACACTCTGATGTCCTCCCCATATAACCCAAACCCAGAGTTTTTGATGGGCACCACAACCCTCTCTTCCCACACACCTTTCCAGTAGGAAGCCTTAAGAGCCTTCACCATCTACAGAGGAACTAGATCACAGGTCCCCATGTTATTCCTCATTTTTACAGACCAATCTACTCTTCATGGCTTTTCCAGAAAACCTCTGTGACTCCTCCATCCCCTCACTCCTCCAGCATTAACACAGGCCACCAGTGCATTTCTCTGGCCTCCACAAGACACTCAATGGCAGTTAAGAGCATCTTTACTATCAAAACAGAAAACTTTGCTTCATTCCATTTACAGCTGTGACCCAGCACTGCTACCCCGGATGAGAAACACGTGTTTTCTCAGTGCAGAATTAACTCTGCAGCCATTTGAAGGCAAAAGGATTCCGTTTCATCTCCAATATGAACTTGCACGTTAAGGTCAATCACTTCAAGAAAAACTCCAAGAGGTTTTAGCACGTTTGCAGGGCACCAACACAGCATATTTACAGCAGTGTTAAACAAACAAACCAACCACTTCCCACACAACAGAAGCTCCTATAGTGCCCATCCTTCTCCTACATCTGCTCTCTAGAGAAACAACAACATCACTTACACATTAGAACAAAAAACCCCATTGAAACAGCAATAAAAGTTAGAACTCCTTACCCAGAGCAGGAGGAACAACTACCACGCACCAAGCAGAGCCACACTGAAGGTCCTCAAGCAGTTGCCATGACTTTTCTACTAATGAAAACCACAGCTGGGACCCATTGACTTGGATTAAGCAGGGTCTGCAGCAGCCCCAGATTCATTTGGTGTCCAGGCAGTGTCAGTGCTGAGACACAGTGAGTGGCTCCAGCTGTGATCATGTCAGACGTTGCATCCCCAGCTAACTGGTGATGGACCTTCCCTAGGAGCTGCCACCGCCACCATGTGAGATGCAGGGCAGCCCCAGATGCTGCACTTCAAACACTCCGTATTTGTGAAGAACATAAACATTTATGACCAAGAATGATCAGAGCATGGGTGTGTTTCAGCACCCGCCCCACCTGGACGTGACCTGAAATTCGATGGGTCGTCACTGGTCAAGACTGCAGATGTTGGTCCATGTAGTTCAATGGCATCACACAGATACTGAAGAGGTGGGACCACTCATCAACGTCTGCTGCTACAGGACAGCTCTGTCTTTGGATAAAGTTAATGATAAGGGCCAGTAGACAAGGACTGATAAAAACAGGAGTGAGCAGCACAAATCCCCTTCTGCATAACAAGTGGCCCTGCCTGATGCCATCTGCCTTTGCGCTTCACCTGAAGTAGCTGGATTGCTCAAACTCCAGGAGAGCTGCGCTGAACTGGGAGTTTAAACCAACACTAAACACCCAACAAAAATTTATACTGGTAGCGACACGGCAGATTTCCTCAGCTGGCAGCTGGTGGCACAGGGTTTGTTGGGTTTCCACACCTGCAGCGGAGGACATGAAGGTGAAGGGTGGGTGTCAGGAGGATGGAGCCAGGGTCTGCTCAGTAGCACCTAATGATAGGACAAGGAGCAGTGGGTGTCACCTGGGACATAGGAGGTTCCATATAAACAGGAGAAGGAACGTCTTCTGGGTGAGGGTGACAGAGCACTAGAAGGGGCTGCCCAGGGGAGTAGTGGAGTCTCCTTCTCTGCAAACATTTAAATCCCACCTGGATGTGTTCCTGTGTGACTGGATCCACAGGATCCTGCTGGAGTGTGGGGGGATTGGACTAGATGATCTTTCAAGGTCCCTTCCTGTCCCTGATGTTCTGTGATTCTATCGTCCTGTCACTCACCCCCAAGGACCTCCTGATAACCACAGATGTGCAGGGCATGTCTAAGGCTTTGTTTACAGGAGGAAGCATTCAACAGCATCAGGTCCTTGTATGGACTCCTGATAAGTAGTTGAACGTTCGTTTGTGCCACATGAAATCCACCTTGCCCATTCTGCCGGGATTTCAGGCTACATTTTTACTCCAGCATCACCACCAGTGTAAATCATTAAAACTGGTGGAGCGTAGCATTATAAAGTAGCTGGGATCTGCGAGCTCTGCCAAGCATAACATCAGATCTCCCAAAGAGTGAGGTTAGATAAAGCGCCAGATGCGTGGCAGAGTCTTGACTGAAATAAAACACCAAACATTTCTCCTTGGCTGGCAACAGGTGAGTTCACAGGACAGGTTTCCTTAGTCACAGAAGTTTCTTTCATAGCAAATTCATGTCTCCCAAGAAAACTTCATCTTGCAATATGTTCAAAATGTTATCAGCTTAGAAAAAAACATAACACTGTTTTAAACTGATGGGAAAGGAGCCCGCTGGCTCTAAAGTTACTATCCCCAAGTCAGCCGCTCAGTGCTGTTTGGAGCCTTTGTTTGGGGTAAATCAGCCGTCGAAAATCAACCCTGCAGCTCGCTGCCATGCTGCCGCGGGATGACCAGGAGGGTTTCCTGCAGCCTGGCTTAGGGGCAAATTACCTGTTCAAACACCTTGTAAATACCTGTCAGAGGAAGAAGAACTCAGCTCCCGACTACAAGGTAGCTGGCTGGGGCAGCTGGATCTCTCAGGGTTCCACCCTGTGCCCCCACTGTGCTCACCATGGCCGGGCTACCGCAGCCACCAGCACTAAATAAATGTTTGCAGCAAGGCAGGAGTCGTTTCTTGCACCAAGTGGCGTGGCTTCTGTCTGTCCTCCATCCTCCCTTCCTCTCTAGGCTGACGATGCTTCCGTGCACCCAGCAGATTACATCCAGAAAATCAGTCACGGTGCCTAAAGATGGAGGTTACAGAACCATCAGCAAATGCTGGCCAGTACTGGCACCTCTTGCACAGCAGAGAAGCCCACAAGCTGCTTTTACTGACGATTCATGTTACGGTTAAACTCTAGCAGTCCTGAATTTGCTCACCCTGAATAGGATGGGGAAGAGGAGTGTGACCCACAGCTCAGCAAAGGCACTGAAATGCATCCAAGAAATGAATGAGATGACCCCGAGGCCTTTGTTCCTCTTTCAAAAAAGAATAGAGATTCCTCGAGAAATACAAATTTTAAATGTTTGATGATAACCATCGAGAGTTGTTGCCGCTGCAGCAGAGACAGGGGTGGGGGGTTGTGTGGGTGCCGGGGTCACCCAACACGCAGCGTGGCTCAGCTGTGCTGCACTCCTCACCCCAACGTTGCAATAAGCTGCCTGTGAGCTGTTTCCTGGGAAAAATGGGGAAAGGGTTTATTTTTTTCCATCACAGGAGCACCCAGGGCGGGGGGTGCTGGGGGAGGCCTTTGCCCGCACCACCAACCCCCCAACCCCGCGCCCTGCCCGGGAGCAGGGGTGAGTTCAGTCTGTATGTGGCACTGTGGTATAAGTGACCACTGCTGGGAGGCAGGAGGGGAAAGAAAAAGGAAGAAGGGGAGAAAAAAAAGAAGCCAAGCAAGCTTAAAATTTCGCAGGAGAAAACAATCCTCCTGCGGGCAGCGGTAAATAAAATAACAGCAGTGGGGTGATTTGCAACCATGTAACGGGCTTTTGTCTGCGCCTATTTCTCTCTGCCTTGAGGGTTTCTGTGTTCCCTCTCTGCAGGATCCCAATGTTTCGCCCTCCGGCTACAAAGGCCGGGGGCTGCAGCCCCTCCCCCGGCTGCTCACCCCAATCTGCCCACGCTGCGCCTCCCCTCCGCAGCCCGACGGGCTCCGCTGGGCTCCGGCGCTCGGCAATTTCGGGCTGGTGCAGCACCGGCTGCGATTGCGAGAGTTCTCGCCTAGGACTCGCCAGGCTTCAAAAATTAGCGTTTAATCTTTCAATTAACTCTTCCACTCCTCCTCCCCTTTCCCTCCCCGAGTTTACATTAAGCCTGTTGGGCATTTTGTTCCCTGTAGGAAAGTTCGAGGTATTTATAAGTCTAATTAGAGGCATTTATAGGAGTGATTAGTGTGAAGCATCAGCTGCTGGCAGCTCGCTCTGCGTGTCTCTGTGTGTGTGTGTGTTCACACATGGATGCAGCACTAGGGTTTACAATCTGTCCCAGTGCCTGAAAGCTGTGAAACGCCCTTCATTCCCCCGGCGCCGATGGCAGCGGAGGGCACAGACTGGCTCTGCGCAGGGGCTCAGCACCGCGCAGGATCGCAGCCCTGGCTGCTGGCTGCGTGTTTGCGCCGATTGTGCCTCGGTCGTCCTGCAGAGATGTAGGAGCAAGAGGCTAAGGAAGAACAATTCTGTGTGTTCTGAAAGCTGCTGCTTGGCTCCTCGGAGTAGAGACTGACATGGCCCCTGCTCTATCTCTGCCTACCCACAGGCTGCCTTGTAGTCCTTCATCTCACAAGCACAAAGTTTTAGGTCCTTCTCTTCTTCTGCTCTGCTGCGTTAGCTCTGCAACCTAGAACAAGGGGCAATGGGTGTCACCTGGGACATAGGAGGTTCCATATAAACAGGAGAAGGAACTTCTTCCCGGTGAGGGTGACAGAGCACTGGAAGGGGCTGCCTAGGGGAGTCGTGGAGTCTCCTTCTCTGGAGACATTTAAAACCTGCCTGGACATGTTCCTGTGTGATTTGGTCTAGGTGATCCTGCTGCGGCAGGGGGATTGGACTAGATCTTTTGAGGTCTCTTCTGTGATTCTGTGATGCTCACCCTCCATGGATGTGGCTTGGCAACACAGCCATCCCCTGGAGAAGAGATTCCCATGGGATCTGCTTCGGGGAGCAAAATCAGCTGAAAACACACTAATGTGCATTGTGGTGCTGGGCGAGCGGCTGTCTCTCAGCAAGGGAAACTCAGGATCAGGCACGTCACAGCCACACCGCTGAACACCCACCAGCGATTTCACAGAGCTGTGCTCAGCCACAGGTTACTGAGACAAGTCCCCACAGGTGGTGCAAGGTCTGTCCTGTGTGCCCAGCTACTACTCTGAGTTCTGATCCCCTGCCTGAAGAGTCAGGGAGACAGCTGGCAGCAGGGAGGGCGGCTGGTGCAGTGGAGGGTGCTTCCAAAAGAGACAATCTGCAAAACTACCTACTGGCAGCCCCAAGTGGTCCCACTGGATAGAACCAGCTGAAAGTGTGGGGCAGCCCCACGGGTTGCTCCAGCTCTGGTGAACACTCACCAAACACCTCAGCCCACTGTGAAGGGAAATTGAGAAACCATGGCCCCACCACCAGCCTCGGCACTAGGGTCTGGTGCTGGAACAAGGAAAACAGCACCTGAGAAGACACAGGGCCATGTGTAAGCGCTCACAGGCACAAGACATCAGCACTTGTCATCTCTTAGGCCTCCTGGGACAAGTGTTTGTGCCCTTGCGTTGACCTTAGAACAGTGACAGCCCTGCAGGTGCCTGCTGCCAGCTGGGGGTGCTGGAAAAGGGCAGGCTGCTCCAGAAATACCTCAAATTATATTTATTTAAAACATCTTGAGGCAACTCCTACAAGTTCAGGTCCTTCTCAGCCGTGGATTTATTTTTTTCTAGCCACATAAACAGAATTAAAAGGTCAGTGCTGCCCCCACACGCTTACAAAAGCTTTTGGCTGGAATGGCTGAAGAAAGATAAGGAGAGAGGTAGGGACCACTTAATGACATATTTCTTCTGCAGAACTAAGGGCTGTTTCCCTGGCACAGGAATAAAAATACCCGTCCCTGATTTCTGCTTAAAACCCAAAGAGAATGATGACCATAGATTTGCCCCCTTCTTTTCACAGCTGTAGTTAAGTCCCTTTCTGCAAAACCAGTTTGCGGAGCAGTTACACCGGCAGCAGTGATGGTTTAGCTTGGTTTTGTTTGTTTGTTTTAGGGAGACTGGTAACCTGAAGATCCCCAACTTCATCGACAAAAAAACCCCCTCCTTTACACATAGCCCACTTGTGTCTGGCCCATGGAGCCCACAGACTCCGCGTGCTGGTTATTCTGAAGACAGACTTCTCCCTGCTGTCTCATGTATTTCTGTGGCTGTACAAACCAACGTGAAAGGTGAACACAAAGAGGGGTTACAACGACTCACTTTACTCCACGTGGTACTGACCAAACGGCCGCGAGAAGTGATGTATAAAAAAACTCCAAAGCTATTTTTCTCTCCGGTCCTTTCAGCGAGAGGGAGGTGAAGGCATCCTTCCCGGTGCGGGGAGGGGGAGATGCGAATGTCACGCTGAAGAACGGCAGAGTTGTGTGTCCCTTTAAGTACTTTGAATAGAAAGTCGTTTAAATTTGAATCTAAAAAGAAAAAGTGAGATGGCTCCAAGCCGGAGCGGGCTAAAATGTTTCATGTGACTGCTCTCGCAGGAAAAAACGAGTTACTTTTAAACCCAAGTGTGGCTTTTGATTATTGTCAGTGGCAAAAGCTTAAAAAGCTGCTTTATTGTCTGATGGTGGCCTGTCCATTTCACTCCAGCTGCAGCAGTGAGAGCCAAACCCTGCAGTGGTGTGGAGATGCTGCTTGGAAACTCCCTGTCTTTCTGGCCCAGTTTGTCCCTGTCGCATAAAATCCCGGCACCACAGCTGACAGACTGGTTTCAAGAAAGCAATTTCTGTTCAAGACCACTCGACACTTGGTGCAGGCAGGGCTGCCCAGGGTGGTGGTTGAGTTACCATCCCTGGATGAGTTTAAAAGATGCTTAGATATGATGTTGGGGGATCTGGTTTAGGGGTGAACTTGTAGAGTAGGGTTGATGGTTGGACTCAATGATCCCGAGTCTTTTCCAACCTGAATGATTCTGTGATTCTCTGGTGCAGGCACCACCAACTGACAGATCTTAGTGACAATGAGGGGTTTCACCAGGTGCAGTCTGTCCAAACCACCTCATAGAGTGCCCCTGCAGTCCCTGTGGAGCAGGTAGATACCCCAGCCAGGTCCCCACTGCTGACACTGAACCAAGCTGGGTCAGCAGGCTGAGCCAGCAGAAAGCTGGTCCCTTGTTCCATTGGAGGGAGAGATGGGAAGATGCTGCAGAGGATGGTGGAGGTGGAGGATGGAAAGCTGCTTGGAAAGATGAAGGGACAGGGTGTAGGGGGAACTTCACAGTGAGAGTGAGAGAGCACGGGAACAGGCTGCCCAGGGGTATTGTGGAGTCTCCTTCTCTGGAGACATTTAAAACCCACCTGGACATGTCCCTGTGTGACTTGGTCTAGGTGGTCCTGCTGTGGTGGGGGGATTGGATTAGACGATCCCTAATGTTCTGTGATTCTGTGTGACTGTAGAAACCCACTGTTTCATCAGGCTGGGCTCCCATGAAAGCTCAGCCCAGGCAGAAGGATGAACCAAAGCAAGCTTCACCTTGGCCTCTTAACACCAACTGTGTCATTCCCTGTCCCAAGTCCCACTGTTATTCGTCAGCCTGGAAACACAGGATCAGGAACCAAAATCACAGCTAAAAACATATAAATGACAGGAAAACACACACACACACAAATAGAAAAAGACTTTAATGTTATCCCACCCTCAGTTCCATTCTTAGAAATAACTCATACAAGCAGCACCACTACTTTGTAAACATCTTCCCTCAAACCTCTGAGACATCAGCCCAGATGTTAAATGGAGTTTCACCAAGCAAACAGTGCAGAGAAAGCACAAACAGTTCCAGTGGGTTTGAGAGGAGTCCTGCGATACCTTTTAGGAGGACAGGACTTGGCGATAAATATGCTTCTGGGAGAGTGGCTCTCTTGCCAGCTTCACACTTTCCTAGCAGGGAAGGCTGATGGGCACACGCTGCACCAGCCCCTCCCTCGCTGTTTTCAGCTCTCAGTTTGGTCGCCGTCAGGCAGTGCCTGTGAAGTTACTTCAACTTTGTTGGAAGCAGCCGGTAGGAAACAGAGGAAGATGATGTAAAATCACTGTGATACTGTGAAACAGAGGAAGATGATGTAAAATGGAGCCTGATCCTGCTAACCCCTGCTCCTCCAAGCAGTCGTCTTTCTTTTGTACTTACTGCACAGTGTAAGAGCTTCAGGATTAAGGCAGATCTTAGAACCATAATTCCATCTATTTGGAGCGGCAAACATGCCTCTTTGCTCAGCACAAATGTTTTCATTCAGAGGGAGGTTGTCAAGGCTGAAAGCCTATTAAATTCCTGTTCAGCAGAAGCCCTGCGCGCACCTTCACAGGCCAGGGGGCTGTGCAGAGCCACGGAGGTGGGGTGGATCTCAGCATTCCAGCACCCAGAGCAGCCTTCCCCAGCCCTGGTCACCAGTTGTCCAGCAGCCAGACGTGCAAACACCCAGCACGCTCGTGTGCCTGTTTGCACATGACACATGGATGCGACGCAGGGGGTTGTGGAGTCTCCTTCTCTGGAGGCACTTAAAACCCACCTGGACATGTTCCTGTGCAACTTGGTCTAGGGGACCCTGCTGTGGCAGGGGGATTGGCCTAGATGATCTTTTGAGGTCCCTTCCAATCCCTAATGTTCTGTCATTCTGTGAACACTTGCAAGAAATCCAGGGCCACCAACACCTCCCAAGCCAGGCCAGTCCCCACACAGCCCCTTCCACACCAGCATCACTTCTGCTCCAGGTCAGCAGTGGGAGAAGAAATCCTTGAATTTCAGTACTGCATCCCGGTCATGAGGCCAGTGAGTGCCAACATCACTGCAACAGATTCTGCCTGCTTGGGGCGGGAAAGAGCAGCTCAGGAAGTAAAAAGCAGGTGCTACAAGGCCAGTCTGCCACACACTCACAGCACAGGCCATCCATCACTGAAACCTCCACTTGAAGACCAGCGCGACAGCCGTGCTACGCACGTGTGTGCGCGCTCACACCATCGACTCGCTGTTCGCAGGGCTTCTCTCCTCTTGAATTATCTCCTGTGGACAGAAGAGACAGAACAGAAGGTAATTTACACTCACAACGTTTTTCACAGAGGATCACAAGAGGTTATGAACAGAAAAATTCATAGCAGCCCTGTTTTGACCTGTGGGAGCGAACAGCTCACTCTGAGCAGGCTTGGTTCTGGCTGCAAGACCTGGGTCTGAGTTTTCTTGCGTTCAAAAAATTGCGTCAGAAATCTAATTTTCTCTGGAAGAAGCAGTCAAATCACCCTTCCAGAGTCATTCCTAATTAAATAGAATCGCATCTCGTTCTCTGCAAAGGACTAAAAATATCCCTCCCTGATGAGCTTTTTGGGTTTTACGTTTCATCCAGCTCCGGGCCGCCGCAGAATAAGTCAGCAGTGATCACCCCTTTATAAACACGACACCTTCTGAAAGGAGGCCGTTTACAATGGTTTGGATTCAGCTAATGGATGAATATCTTCGATTCATCCCTCCCTTTTTAAAGAAAGCTGGGTTGAGTCATTAAATAACCCCCCAAAAAGACAGGCGTTTTTACCCTCAAATTACTGGGTTGCTTTTCTCACAAGAGCACCGAGACACCTTTCGTCTCAGTTCAATACGAACCAACCCTTCTCCCTCAGCTCCTCCTGGCTAGATGTGAAAAATCTCAGGACTATCTCAGCTTTTCTCAGTGTCTCCAGTGTGAGCTGGGAGCCGTCTCACTCGTGCTGGCCTCTGCCCAGCAGCAGCTAGAGCACGGCCCTTCTAGCAGAACCCCAGGAAAATGTAAGAGCAGGAAGCGACTCCCAGGAAATTCATCAAACATTCTTTTCTAATGATTCAAGGTATTTTGGTGCAGGCAGATTATTTACTATTTTTAGCTGTCCCCTCTGTCTAGCTGGTCTAATTGCTCCTTGGGCGAGGGCTCTGGCCCGGGGGTTACTCTGCAGCTCTAATTGCCAAGGGGAGGATTACACGGCTTTGCTTGTGCAGGAGACGGGGCTCAAACCCTCATGAAAAGCCCCTCCCTCCCCTCTTCTCATACCTGCCCAGCACATTCGCCCGATTTTCTGCTCCATCTGTACCTCCAACTCTTTTGGTGACAACGTGATGGCAGGTAGGTGACTGCTGTTTGTTGTTGTCTGCTGTCTTGGGAGAAGGTCTCTGCTCTTGGTAATTCCTGTGTGATATACAGCATCACAGATCACATGCAACGCACAGAGACCAGTGCTGGACCAGTTCTCCAGCTGACTGGTCCCTGCTACAGACCCATCTGCTTATCAGACAACAATTACCTGAGGCACTACCTTCGCCCTTTTCTTTGAGGAGCCACGGACAGCCTTCCATAAAGTCCTCCTCAGGCTCTGCTCAGTGGCATCCAGTGATAGAACAAGGGACAATGGGTGTGAGCTGGAACATAGGAGGTTCCACACCAATATGAGAAGGAACTTCTTCGCAGTGAGGGTGACAGAGCACTGGAATGGGCTGCCCAGGGGGGTGGTGGAGTCTCCTTCTCTGGAGACATTTAAATCCTGCCTGGATGTGTTCCTGTGCGACTTGATCTAGGTGGTCCTGCTGTGGCAGGAGGATTGGATTAGATGATCTTTCGAGGTCCCATTCCAATCCCTAGTGTTCTGTGATTCTGTGGTACCTTTACAAAGCAGCAGTCTGGCAGAAGCATCCCTCATTTTATCCCTTAAGGCTGTGGCAGCTCATGGTACCATTCCTCCCAGAGAGGAGAAAGAAAGACAGACCTCGTGCAAGAAAGTGGAAAACTCAAATCCAAGGCTGTGCCTTGTCCACATAAAGAGCACTTGCAGTTTAGACCAGTCCTGATTTTGCCATCACAGTGGCCCTTGTCTGTAGAAATGTCAGGAGACAGTCCGAGCACCGTCACAGCCTGGCACGTCGTTGTGAAAAAGCAGTCTCTGTCATCTCCTGCAAGAGCAAAGCAACCCTCCAGAGCAGCATCTTGCTGAAAATCATTTCATTTTCCTGTGAAAACAGCACAAAGGTCTGGTCTGTGAGAGCAGATGTGCAGCATAAAACAGTGCTGATTCCTGGTCTGAAGTGGTCTACAGGCAGTGGGAGGGTCCGAGGCCAAGATCCTAAAGCACTAATGTATTGACATGTATTGGCTTGGTCTAGGTGATCCTGCTCTGGCAGGGGGATTGGACCAGATGATCTTTTGAGGTCCCTTCCAATCCCTAATGATTCTATGATTCCATGACAGCTACAGAAGTATTGGGAACTACTGAGGTCTCAACACACAAAACACCTCATACTTAGCGTATCCCATTTAAATACACACCCTTTTAAGCAGTTGCAACGGGGACTCTTTATACTCATATAAATATTTAGAGGAACTCATGAGAAAACAGTAGAAGTGAAGCCAAACTGTTTTCAGCTCTTCCTGCTTTGAGGTTCATTTGGGGTCTTTTCATAGAATCATAGAATCATTAGGGATTGGAAGGGACCTCGAGAGATCATGTAGTCCAATCCCCCGACACAGCAGGATCACCCAGACCAAGTCATCCAGTGATAGGATGAGGGGCAGTGGGTGTGAGCTGGAACACAGGAGGATCCACATCGGTATGAGAAGGAACTTCTTCATGGTGAGGGTGCCAGAGCACTGGAATGGGCTGCTCAGGGGGGGTTGTGGAGTCTCCTTCTCTGGAGACATTTTGCGTTTTGGGAGACAGAAGATCCTAAATGATCCACGAGGCTCTAATCTAGTAAGAGCGCCTGGGACACCCTGCCCCTCCTGCCCACCGCAGACACGCACGGGTTCGCTCTGTGCCTCGTGCCTGCTCTGCAGCCCGCACGGTGCCTTGTTTACTCGCCGCACGAGCAGATGCGGGCACCAGCCGTTCCCCGGCAAAGCGCCTGTCTCCGAGCCCAGCGGTCTCTCATGCTGGAGTCTGCAAACACTGGGCAGCCCGTGTGCCCCCCTCCTCCCTCATTCGACTCCCCTCTGTGTTTTGGGTTCAAAGTGAAGCTGTCCCACACTTGGGGACCCCGAGAGCGCAGGACTCGGAGAGCACAGGGAGGGACACCAGGGCACGAGCACATTATCAGAAAGAATCTGAGTGCTCCCAGCAGCCCGGCAGCACATTAGAAAGTTTTGGCTCCCAAGAATGAGTTGTGTTGTTTGCTCCTGCCCACTGCAGCTGCTCGTCCCTCGCCCTCCCCACCCCCTCCCTTGGGTGGTTTGTTACACACGAGCTGCTAATGAATGGGAGCCGCTGTTTTAGAGCGCGCCACCCTTACGGGACTTATCTCTGGGCCTACCACAGATTTGACTGATCAACAGCAGGGCACCACCATCATAATTCTTCCTAGAAACAGGAGGATAAAAAGGGGCTTGTTGGAGGCTGGCTGGGTCTGCAGAGAATCCTGCCTGCAGGGCTGCTGATGCCATCGCGAGCTGCCGTGGTCTTTGCCCTAATAAGGTAGAGAAACAAAGATCGTTCACTTGTTCGAGAAGACCGAAGCACCCGAGTGACGGCGAGTAGAGGCAGCGGGGCACACATCCAAGAGGGATTGAGGCCACAAGTGCAACGTTATGGGGCTGACTGGGTGGCAGAGGGAATATCTGCCTCTGGGAAGAGAAAGAAGCGCAGTTCCGACAGCGCTTCTGACACGCCACTCACCGTCCGAGGTGGCTGGACCCGGCAGCTAAACGCTGCGCTGCGTTCAACTCATTCCAATAAGAATTCTCATGAGTAACTGGCGTGTGGGCACAAGGAGGGGGAGAGGATCTCTGGAGCAGAACGGGACCCAGCCTGGGAGGCAGGAACTGGACTGTTGGTACCTCAGACCTCTCAGCCCATGGTTTGCATGTGCCAAGGGCTCTGCAGTGAGTCTTCAAGCCAGCCAAGCCCATAACACTTGTCAGGGTCCAGGCTCTGCTGGACAGATGTGCCTTCCTTATGTTTATGTGTTTCTCCCGGCTGGGGAGCCAGGCAGTAGCACCCGGATGATCTAAAGGGGTGCAGGCAACCCCTGCTCAGCTGGACCCAAGGGAACTCACTGGACCATGTGCAGAGGAGGGCCACGAGGATGATCAGAGGGCTGGAGCACCTCTCCTGTGAGGCCAGACTCAGAGAGTTGGGGCTGTTCAGTCTGGAGAAGAGGAGGCTCCCAGGTGACCTTATTGTGGCCTTCCAGTATCTGAAGGGGGCCTACAAAAAGGCTGGGGAGGGACTATTTAGGATGCCAGGTAGCGACAGGACTAAGGGCAATGGAGCAAAGCTGGAGATGGGTAGATTTAGAGTGGATGTGAGAGTGGTGAGAGCCTGGAATGGGTTGCCCAGGGAGGTGGTGGAGGCCCTGTCCGTGGAGGTGTTTAAGGCCAGGCTGGATAAGGCTCTGGCCAGCCTGATCTAGGGTGGGGTGTCCCTGCCTGTGGCAGGGGAGTTGGACCTGGATGATCCTGTGGTCCCTTCTAACCCAGACTGATCGTATGACTTGGTCTGGGTGAACCTGCTGTGGCAGGGGGATTGGACTAGATGATCTTTCAAGGTCCCTTCCAATCCCTTATGATTCTATGAACAGCCAGAGGAGGTCTGGCTACACTAAGGCTGTCTACAGAGGATGAATTCCCTGTAGCTGGGAGGTCTGAGCACTGGTGCTGAAGGAGTTAAGAATGACCAGTGTTGTAGCCAAGTAGAAAGCCCTCTGGTGAATACTGCTCACTGGAGGTGGGACTGGGAACCTGGCAGAAGAGCAGGGAAGCAGCCTCCTTGTGGACAGTACCAAATGGTCTGGAGTGGCTTGGCAGTGGGATTGTTTTCTCTGGCTTAGGGGATCCTAGCAGCAGACCCCACTGAAGTTCAAAGACCCAGGTCAGGCCACATCCCATTATCTTTAAAGGCTTAACAGGGAAATTTTTTTCCACAATTTTTCCCCTACGTCATTTTGTGTGCGGAGAGGCTAACCTGGAGCCCTAGCAGTCACAGGAGCCTGTCCACTTGCACAGGTATTCCAGCAGCATTGCAGCTCACTCCACACAAACACCCACTGTAAGTCACAGTCAGGAGGGTCTCTCCGTGCACTTGTTCAGAAGGCTGGGGCATATTTACCTGCTGGGTCACAGTACACCTGCTGGGGCTGCTGGAAATGTGTGAGGTTGGCTCTGAACTGGCACTGCTGCTTTTATAAAGCCTTTAATGGCGTGGGCCCCGGCTGTGGTCATGATGTCACCCATCAAACTAAGGCTCAAGGGAGTTTGGGCCAAGACATCCCAGTCTCCCATTCCTCTGTCACTCAAGTCAACGACCAAGGCTCTGCAGTGGAAGGCTAGGAGAGAATTTTCCTGCTCTCCATGCCAAACCAGCCAACTCCAACTTTGCACACTCACTGGTGTAACCTTCTCTTGGCCTTTCCAACTGCATTTCTCAGTTATGCTCTTACACCGGGTCTTCACAGAATCATAGAATCATTAGGGATTGGAAGGGACCTCGAAAGATCATCTAGTCCAATCCCCTGACACAGCAGGATCACCTACACCAAGTCACACAGGAACACATCCAGGCGGGTCTTAAACCTCTCCAGTGAAGAAGACTTCACAGCCTCCCTGGGCAGCCTGTTCCAGTGCTCTGTCACCCTCACTGCGAAGAAGTTCCTTCTCATTTTGATGTGGAACCTCCTATGTTCCAGCTTACAACCATTGCCCGTTGTCCTATCACTAGATGACATTGAGAAGAGCCTGGCTCCAGCCTCCTGACACCCACCCTTCAAAAATTTATAGATGTTAATGAGGTCACCCCTCAGTCTCCTCTTCTCCAAGCTAAAGAGACCCAGCTCCTTCAGCCTCTCCTCAGAAGGGGGGTGCTCCACTTCCTTCATCATTATCGTTGCCCTATGCTGGACTCCCTCCAGCAGCTCCACATCCCTCTTGAACTGAGGGGCCCAGAACTGGACACAATACTCCAGATGTGGTCTCGCCAGGGCAGAGGAGAGGGGGAGAAGAACGTCTCTTGATCTGCTAACCACCCCCCTTTTGATACACCCCAGGATGCTGTTGGCCCTCTTGGTCTTGTGGTGAACCTGGCTCCAAGTGCTCTGCCAGGTACCAGAGGATGAGCTGCAAACATGAGGATACAGTGGGTCATGAAGGAAATATTAACAGCCCCGAGTGGCACAGAGCTATCTACACATGGCTTTGTCCTCTGCAGGAACAAGATAGAGGGCATCAGAGTATCAGTGATGAAAGGTCCTCAACAGTTTCAATGCCCTCAAAGCCAGCTTCCCCGGTCTGTTCTTAATGCCTCTCCATAGATTTGAAACTTGGTCCCGTCAAGGGAGAAGGAACTGCTGAACATCTTCCCTGAAGCATCGTTTCGGTACATAACTCTGCCTGTCCTGTCTAAGGACCAACAGCCTCCAGTTTGTCCACAGGACTTCAGAAACACTCTGGGAAGTATCTAATTTTCTGAGTACAAGGCTGAAATACAAGGGTCTTACCGGGCACTGCAGTGCTGTCTTCAGAGGGGTTGGAGAGCTGACAGGTGAACCACAGCAGTGTCTTGGTATCCAGAGGTGGCTGCTTCATGTACACCCAGGAGATGCTGCATGTGGAGGCAGAGGGGCTGCACGCTGCGTGTGCAGGCACAACGTGATGGTGGAGAGCACATTTATGCCTTTGCCTTCTGCCCCTCAGACTGAGGCGCTGCCAGCAGCCCGTAACTGAAACCTGTGTCCTTGCAGAGGGCAGAGAACTCGCTGCAGCCACTGCTTTCAGCAGACAACCGGAGGCTGCCTGCACCCATTCCTCCCACTCGGCCACTGCGTTGTCTGGAGCACACCTGCACGTGGGAGGGGAACACAAGGAAAGGGAGGGCGGGGTGGGCGTGTGCGCCCACAGCGGGATGCATCCTCTCCTTGTGAGAGTGTCTGTCTGCAAGCTCAGTGATGGCAAGCGATGACACTATGGCACATAAAAATAGATGTAACTGGCCCACGAAGACACCTCTTGCCCAGCTCTGACTTGTGTTGGACACCTGAGTACAGGCAGGTAGTAGATGAACTATGCAGCTGCAGAGACTGCTAACGAGCTGCAGGGGAACAATTAGCCCTGGATTTGCATTGTGTCAAAGGGAACCTTTTGTAAATCGACAATACAGCTAATGACAAAGATTCCCAAGGATTTCCCGAGGATCTCTGGGGTTTGTAGCGTCTTGGCAGTGTGAGAAAACTTGAAACTGCACAAGGCAGCTTTTCAGCACAAATGACACTCACTGCTTCGTCTCCACCATCTGCACGGAGCGTAAACAGAGAGAATAAACAAATGCTGAGACATACATCTGTTTTAAATATGTGCAAACAAAGGGTCTGACACGTTTGCGGGATGTGATGCTGGTTTTAAAACACGACTTTAACCACCTGACACGCTACAGAAAGCTCCCCAGGTCGCATTTGCATTCTGGAAGAGCAGATACAAAAGGAAAGTGTAAGTGCAGCAAATCACTGCGGAAACAAGCTGATTCAAACAGAGAACGAGGCTGCAGCACCACTGACGGTAGTCTAGGTGGTCCTGCTCTGGCAGGGGATCAGACTAGATGATCTTTCGAGGTCCCTTCTGATCCCTGATGTCCTGTGATTGCCTGGAAAACCTGCAAGTACCTTGCTATTCCTGGTGAAAGAGACCCATTTTGGGAAGGACAGGCTGACAGTTTGCTCTCGCTTCAAGAAGACATGAGAGGCAAAAAACCACCCCACCGAGCATTTTCAGCTAGTCTTCTTTTTTGTGCAACACTCAGTGGAATTCCTAGTGCAGTGCAGAGTCTTTATTAAAATAAAACGAGCAGCAATGAACGATGGAATCAAGCTGGATCCCTCTTCCAGGCAGTGACACTGCCACTTTAACAGTTTCCCACTGTACTTGGGGTTAGTTGCCAGAGAAGCCTTGTTCAGCCTATTTGGGGGCCCCATGAAATGCTGCAAGCGTTACTGAAATGAGCACTTGTCTTTTGTTGTGCTGCATGCTAGCACCATACAGTGCTGAGCTGATAAATCCACTTTTTCTAACACAAGCATTTTTCAAACAAAACTACCATGAGACTGATGAGTAATGCCAGCTTGCCAAAAAAAAAAGGAGAAAAAACCCACCCCCAACCTCCCCCCCCAACCAGTGCTGACACTGAGACACTGACAGCTGTTAAATTCACATATTCACTAAACAAGATGGGTTACATAACTGGAAACTACAAGAGCAGCTCACCAGCCAGAGGAAGCGCAAGGCGAGGCGTAGCTGGGGCTCAGGAAGGAGCACAGCGCACGTTTCTGTGTGTGCTGGCCCACTAATGACCACGATGAAGCTGGGTGCTGCGTGGGGCACGCAGAGGTTACCCGGCACTCGAGACTCTTCCTCGTCAGGCTGTTTGTAGTTTGCTCAGGGGTTGGGATTTTTTTCCAGCAAAGCGAGAAAGCCTGTGGAAAAAATACCTGTCAGCATTGCTACGGGTGTTATGAGCATGGGGGCAATTTAAAGGCCCAAATGTCACTATAGGAGAGGCACGAGGCAAAAGACTGACCCTGAAAGGCTTCTTGGCAAATCTTCAGCAGGTAACAGCAGTGGAGAAAGTAAAGAGTGTGAGGGAGAGTCCTGTGCGACTTGGTCTAGGTGGTCCTGCTCTGGCAGAGGGATTGGACTAGATGATCTTTCGAGGTCTCTTCCAGTCCCTAATGTTCTGTGATTCTGTGAGAGTCAGATGTGACAAAACATGGGCAGGCTTTTAATTTGCATCAAATTTTCAGAGACAAAAGCACTTTGCAAGGTTGTTGTTAGTGTTTTATGGACAAAGAGTGGAGCTCCGGAGGAGGTCTGTAATCTGCCCAGGGCTGGGCAGGGGAGGCAGTGGCAGAACAACACCCAGTTACCCCATCACCAGAGGACCTGCCCTTATTTCAGTATCTTGTTCTAGATATTGGCTTGAAAAACTTTTGACAAAAACGTCTGATTCTGGAAGAGCCCTGGGGCAGAGGAGGAAAGGCTTCCTCTGTGGCTTCAGAGGAATTCCCGGCTGTGGGGTTGGCACAACAGTGCAGGGGAAGGGGCAGTGTGGGGAAAGTCTGCCAGACCCCCATGTGTTGCTGAGGTTGCCAGAAATGGGGTTCTGGAGGGGGCTGAGCTGGAGATAAATCAAAGCAGAACACAATGGATGTCTGTGTGAATAGGGATAAAAAACCCTGTAATGAAACCACCACTAACCTTAAGCTCATCCAAAATAATCTACGTTCCCATTTTTTCTGCTCATGGCTGAATTTATTCTTGTTATATAGTAAGAGATGAGAATTATTTATGAGAATCACTGAACATCAGGGGTTGGAAGGGACCTCAAAAGAGCATCTAGTCCAACACCCCCGCCACAGCAGGATCACCTAGATCCAGTCACACAGGAACATGTCCAGGTGGGTTTTAAACATCTTCGGAGAAGGAGACTCCACAGCCTGGAAGATTTGACCTGGTGAAAAAGCAACACACAGAAGCTGTCTTATAAGTAAGGGTGCCTGTTCACAAAACAAGAACGGATCAAGAACCCACCACTAGATGCACAAAGTTCCACGAGCTTTATGAAAATAAGCCTGCGATAAACCAGGTCAATGCAAAATCAAGACGCACAGACAAATCAGGGTGAAAAAAGGATCCCAGAAATGAACGTTCTGCGAGTGATGTCACCAAAACCAGTGGGTAGGTGCAGGCTGCTGTGTAGGAGAGCAGTGAGAGAACGAGCAGAGTTCCAGATTAAGCCACAGAGGGAAATACCCATGAACAATGGCAAAGTCCACTTGCTCTTGGAACCTTAATGTAAGGAAATGTCCTTGGGAAAGATGAGACGACAGCAGGTCTATAACTAAGAGTCCTAAAGTCACGGAAGGATGAAGAACTTTCTGCGGCCCCAACAGTATCAGCCTGTATTGTAACCCTTTCTCAAAGGCTGCTCTAAGTGCTTTCTCTGATTTAGTCCACCCAGAATCGGAAGAAGATCCTGCTGTGGCAGGGGGATTGGACTAGGTGATCTTTTGAGGTCCCTTCCAATCCCTAATGATTCTATGATTCTATGATGTTTCCTCTGCACAAGACCCACTCACTTGCAAAGCAAAAAGCAGAAAGAGAAGGAGAAGGAAATGCAGAACTTGTTCAGACCCTTCTGCCAGCACACCTGTACAGCCCCACCACTCACGTGCTCTTCCTGCTTCCTGCACAGGACAGACCTTTGCCAGCCCTGATCCAGACCTGGCAACGCTAGGTGATCTTCCAAGGTCCCTTCCAACCCCCAATGTTCTGTGATTCTGTAACGTTTTCAGCAGGATGTTCCTGTGCAGCTTGGTCTGGGTGATATTGCTCTGGCAGGGGGGCTGGACTACATGATCTTTCGAGGTCCCTTCCAACCCCGAATGTTCTGTGATTCTGTGAACACGCTGCCTGCTGGAGCAGTGCTTCTCAGTCTCTGTGGAGCGCTGGGAACGAGGGCTCTAGAAACAGGCAAACACAAACCAGGCTGAGGCTTCAGGGCTCATTTCTTACTTTTATTTTCTTCGCTCTGTTTTGAAGTGGGGTTTTTTGAGGTTGTTTCATTTTTTCTTTTGCTTGCTTGCATGGGCAATGAAGTGCATTCGTTTAACTGGGCATGTATTCCGTCGGAAAACATTCTCAGAATACCTTCTAATGCCTCCTGGACCACAGGCTGAGACACATTCCTGTAGAGCAGACATCCTCAGAGCTTTCGGGCTGCTAGATTACTCTCAGCTCTCATTTTCTTGTAGACTGCCACACACTCTTCTCATTAAAATTTTAATTGAAGACTCTGCACATTATTATTTCATACACTTCCACAGACCACCTGCAGGAAACTTGCCAAGGCCTCACGGATTATCAGTGATCCATAGGACAGAGGCTGGCAACCACCGGTCCAGTGGCTTTGGTGATTCTGACTCGTCGTCTCTAACGCTACATTAAGCCTGTTCTCATTTATCAAGCTGTTAAAGCTGAAAAAGCCTGAAGCTTATAAATATTTCAAGGAATCAAACTGATCCTGGTCTGGCAGGGGGATTGGACTTTCAAGGTCCCTTCCAATCCCTAACGTTCTGGGATTCTGTAATCTGAGCGAGCACTTCACTGAGCTGAAGGGGGAGAGGAAGACAATCAGTCCCGCTGCAGCCGCTGCCGACAAACACACCTCTGGGCGCTCTCCATCCCAGAGATGGATGGAACAAGGCAAAGAGGTGCAAAAGCTACAAGCTCAGGACCTGTCTGAAGTGACACTTGTAGACTTGCTGTTGAGGATGAATTCACAAGGATCTACAGAAATCAGCACTAAATTATGTGCTGCAAGCCCAAGCTCTTGAAATCCCCTTGCTGCTCCCTCTGCCAACGATTCCTCACCCCAAGCCTGAGGCTTTGGGACAATCTTGATCCAAAATTTCCTGTCGGGTGCACTGTGTGCTTACATTGCAAAGGACACAGAAGTACTAAAGAAGAGAAAAAAGGCTGCTAAAAACTGTGCAGAAATCCTTCTGAAGTTCCTGAAGGTTCAGCCCCCATCTGCTCACCACTCCTACTTTTAGCTGCACTTTTCTGAAACGCGGGCAAATGTGCTGGTCCTCATCAAGGGCTCTAGGCTGTGCCTTGCCAAGCTGAGTCACACCAGACACTCCCCTGAACCAACACACTCGCTAATGGGAATAAATTGTTTTCAGCATAGCTCTGTTAAAGACTGAGGACAACAACAAGCTCTGATCAGTGCTGAGGATGGAATGAAATGGGGTGTCACCGCTGACATCAGTGTGCACAAGTTTCCTTACGACGCATCTCTTCCTGCCCTTCTGTTCCTAGTACTTAAGATCCTGCTCTTTGAACAATGCCACCAGAGCAGACTATGCCAACCCTGTGAGAAGCAGGACCTTGGCCAAGAGGCATCTGTAAATTTTAGAGGACTTTCTGCAGAGCAACACTCTACTGCAAGTGAAAGTTAAAGACTCTCGACGTTGTAACCCATGGGACTTCTCAGCAGTACAGTGGGGTTTAGCAAGTAGAACAGCTCAGGCTCTCATCCTCATCCATATATACTAGCCCAGTCTGCACAGCTCCTCCAGCCCCAAGGGAACTACTCAACAGGGAAGCCTGTGAGACACAAGTGTTTGGGCAAGAATCTCAGTAGAAAAAGTTTGCATCATTTTTCTAAAACTGGAAGTAAATATTAATGCAATTTTCTTCCTCCAGAGCAGTTTGAAACTCACTGAAAGCCTGAGAGCACTTCCACCTGAGAGACTAGACTTTGCTCCACAGTGTAGTTCTACCAGTTCCCTTACTCATCTAATTGCTTCATGTGGTCAGGCTTCCCAGGGAGGTGGTTGAGTCACCATCTCTGGATGTGTTTTAAGATTGTTGAGGGATCTGGTTTAGGAGTGAACTTGTAAGGTAGGGTAGATGGTTGGACTCGATGATCCCAGGGGTCTTTTCCAACCAGATCAATTCTGTGATTCAGTGTGAGCAGAGCTGAGGCTTGGACACAAAAATAAAGAAGGGACAAGCTTCTAGATTCTACACCAAAACCAGAGCTCTGCAGCAGTCTTTTCCACTCCTTTAGCAGTTTGTTGCTTAAAATCTTAAAGAGAAAAAAATACCATATTCTGTATAAGCGTGATCTTGGTGTGACCACAACCATCTTCTACAAAAACACGCAACCAAATGTGCGGCCTGTCTGCTTGTATCACACATCAGTAAAGGAAGTAGCCTGTGAAGTCCTCACACTGTTTGGAATGTTATTAGTGTCCTCATTTAAAAACAAAATTACACGGACCGAGAGCCTTCTGAATCTGAAAAGAAGGCACATGTTAGAGCAGTTACTTCCTAAAATAAACAACAACCCGCTGTAATAAGCAGCCTCCTGGTTTTTACGGTACTAAGGAAGAAAAAACCCAGTGTGCTCAGTCAGCTGCATTTACAAGTTCAAAATCAAAAGGTGGATAAAATATTTGTTTGGTTTGAAATACATCTACTGCCAAGTCTCCTATATGAAACTCATCAAAATGCTCAGTAGGATGTTGTTAGGGAAGAGAAAAAGAGTTGCCAGAAGAGTTTATTTAGGGAACTGTTACTGCTAATAAGAACTTTCCACTAACGACCACAGTTAAGATTGTTTTTTAATATGCTTTTAATGACCGCTGCTCCTCATACCTACCTCCTGGCTTCCAAAACTGTTTGTACTGTCCCCAATAACACTCAGTGGAAAGCTGTCGTTCCTGGCTAAATCCTTACTTAGGTTGGATGCTATGCCTCCGTTAGACAGGGTCACAAGGTCACAATCGATTTTGGAGGCCACCTGGAGAGTCCAGGCCGTGAACTGACTCAAAAAATTTATATCAGAGCTGGAATGGTCCACCTCCCAGGGCTCAGCCTGCGCTAACACCCCAACCGCAGGATGGAGCCTGCCAGGCCCGGCTCAGGGAGAGGCCAGAGTTGTTGACCCCGTTAGCTGACCTCTTCAAACTTCAGGAGAATTTTTCTGGCAGTTACCACGGTGACTGGGCACTCCAAGCTTATCCTTCTTACTGAAAAAAAAAAAAGGAAAAAAAAATTAAGAAGAAAAAAAAATGTTAAAACCTACCTTGTAGGGTTGGGGTGTCTATCAGAATCAAATACATAAATGTTTTCATTGTTTGCTTCTCTCCTCGGGCTGCTCTGGCTCTAGCTGGTACATCCAAAGTGAACATCAGGAGAGCAGATTGGCTGAAAATGTTCTGACCTCCGAAAAAGTAATGATTTAGCTAGCAGCACTGCTAGCGTCTGCCTCTGACCGCAAACGGCTCACTAAGAGGTTTTTCAGGAAATAATGTTTCTCTTTCCTTCTGCTCCTTGTCTCCAAATTATTACCATTCCTTATCACATCCAGAACACACTGAGAAAAGGCTCAGAGAAGGAGTCCACGCTGCCTTCAGCCTTTTTGCTTTTAAAAACTGGCGGCTGGATGAAACATGAAGTGTGTGGCAGTACTTCACAGAACCACAGAACATTGGGGATTGGAAGGGACCTCGAAAGATCATCGAGTCCAATCCCCCTGCCAATACTTAAGAAGAGACTGTGTGACCCACATAATGCACCACGAAATATTATCTAAGAGACAATAAAAAAGTCCTGCACTGTTGCTGTTGTCCCCTTCAGGCACTAATCACGTCACTTGTAAAATATACCAGGTGAGCAGGGTCTTGTGATGGCGACAGAAAACGCATCAAGGGATCAGAGAGCCCACTAAGCCAATAAGAAAACAAAGTGCACCCTTCAGTCCTGAAACAATAAGGGGAGAACTGGTGCTCCTTAATTTCAGAGCAATCACACATCATCTACGAAGCTTTTATGCAAATTCTCCTCGTGCTCCTACACTTGAAATAGCATCTTGCGCAAGGGAGCACTGAAGAGTACAGTGCGTTACAGCTGGAAAAATCCTACTCGAGGGCTCCTGATGGCAAACTGTCAGTCAGAATTCCCCGTTTGTTATGAACTGCTCGTTTCTGGAGTGCAGCTAAACAGAGGGGGTTTTGATCGAAAGTTTAATGGCGTTTTGACTCACATATGAGTGTGAAGTATCTTCTGCTCTTGGAAGAGTTAAATACGAATATTCAGACTGCTGCTCAGCCACCGCGCTCTGCTCCTCCTGGGCTTCTCCCCTGGCAGTGCTGGGGTGGCAGAGGGGAAGGAGCTGCCGAGTTCCCTTTCACGTTGGGGTGGGGGAAGATCCCACACATCCTGTGGTTGAAAAAACAAACGGGAGATGTGAGTGTGAAAAAGCAAAGAGCTCATAACCAATATTTTGCCCTAGATTTAATGTTTTGCTTCTGCAGGAAGGATGAGGAAAAAGCAGGCCAGCGTGCGTGATTAACCACCAGTAAAGGAGTGAGTACAGCAGTGGTAAAGGACCCCTTCTCCTTTCAAAACTGGTTCGATTGCTTTGAGCTATCACACGCCTCGGTGCTAAATAGATATACAGACGCGTGATCATGTTATTTAGCAGTTTTAAATTAAACACTGAAAGAGTTCAAATCAAAAACACTTAAAGATTGTTTTCTGCTATTAGGGATGTGCTAGAAAAAGGCTAAAACTCTCATTAGGAGATGAGTTTTTTCATTTGTGTTTTTATTGTGGCTATACAAGACGGTTTTATGTTTTCCCCTTCTTGTTTTCCGGGTGCAATAATGTAAATTAAACAATCGGGTGGCTGATTAACAGGCTAGAGGGAAGAGAAGGAGTGTTTGTTGCATTTTATGTTAATGTTTGCATCCTTTTTGAGCAGCTCGCTCTATATAAGCGTGTGCCTTTCAATTAGATAGCATGATTTATGAAGTCATGCTCAGCGCTAGCCAGGTTGTTGACTCAGATTAGAGCTATGATGCCAGCTCATTCCCTGGTGACAAACACTGACTGTCCTTCCCGCAGCCAGGCACCCCTGGCAGCCTTGTGAAAAGACCTTGTGGTTGGCAGAGCACTGAGCAGGAAATGAGGTCCTCTCCGGTTTGGGACAGAGATGACTGGAGTTACAGAAAGCAGTAAAGCAGAATCAGCACCTCCTGAGTCACAGACTTTAAGGGGTCCCCACAGTTCCCTGCGTGACCTGGCCCACCAGCGCTGCACTGCCTGCGCCAGCTCCAGCCTCCCACGAGCTTCCCAGGGGAGCACCCTGCAAACTGCCAGCCCCTTGTGCAAAGAAGGGAGTGAATTCGTGTGGGAAAAGGGAAGCCAGGGCACAGTGGTGTGTGTCCCTCCCCACCCACCCCAGTCTGGTGCTTGTGCTCAGCACCCTCCCGAGGGAATGCCTTTCTCCCTTATCCCTGCCAGAGGGGTTTTGGCGCATCACATAGTGTTTTCCTAATGATATTACAGCGGGGCATTTATCTCAGCCTATGGCTCGGGGATCTTTAGGGTGGCCTGCCCTCTTCTAGGAATTTCACACATAAATCACTGGAAAGCAGGAAATTTTCAGGGACTAGGGGGAAGTTGTGTGCTAGGTTTGCCTCCTAGCGCAGGCAGCTGTGGAGCACGGGGGCATCCTGCCTTGTAGGTACCAGAGCAACGCAGACACCTGCACCTGCTTCCCTCCCCGCCACTTCCCGTTTCTAAAGTTTCTGAGACAGCAAGCGAGCCCCTGGGAAGAGGTTAGAAACTTACTGAACTGATGGAGGACTCCCTGAGGCTTTCTGTGTAACGCTTGCAGCCTGAATTCCCTGAATGCAATTGAAACAATAATATTTAGACCATTTGGGGCTGAGATGATTGCCCTAATAAATTGGGGGTTTTATTGGTTCATTGTGGCAAATAAGCCCCCGCTTGATTTTTCTCCTAATCAGCATGGAGAATGCATTCCACTGTAATTAAATCCCGTGTAACTGGGCACTCTGCGTCTCTTAGCTTGCAGTGGTAGGAGATACGGTACATCAGACGCTATACTGTACACGATCGGCACCCTGCCAGCCCCCGGAACGGCTCTGCTGCTTTGACTTCCCTGTGCTCGCAAACCAGTGCGGCTGGAGCATCGCCTGGGAGACTCGGGAAAGTTGTTCGAGGCCGAAGATGGCCAGAGATCAGGTCTTTTCTCTCTGTGAAGGTCTAACCCTCACTCTCTGAAAAGGCAGCGAGAGTGGCCTCCCCCCACCCCCTTCCTCGGCAGGTCCCCGCAGCTTGTGATGGGTACCCCCTCAGGCTCGGGTACCCCCCTCCAAGCCGAGCAGCCGGGTCCCCTGAGCGGGCGGGAGCGCGGCCGGGGCTGCCGGGCGGGCAGGTTTGAAGAGTCGATCCTCATAATACAAATCCCCCGGCTTCGCCTCCCCGCCAGCGGCGCGAGCCAGCTTTTTAATTGAATCCCGGGGATTTGGCCGCGGCAGAAAGCCCCGCTTCGGGCCCCCCATCCCCGCCCCGCCGAGAGAGCGGCTGTCTCTCAAGGGTCCATCTCTCCCTGCCTCAAAACTGGGGGAAGGGGGGCACTTTGGGGATCCCCAAGCACCCGGGATGCGGAGAGCGGAGCGGGGTCGCTGCACCCTCGCTCTGGGCGAGCGGGGCTGGGGGCTGCGGCGGGGAGGGGCGAGCCGGGGGCAGCTGGCAGGGCCGGGGCGAGCTCCGCTTTAGGGGGGGCTCAGGCCGGATCCTGCCCATTCTATACGTTAATGCTCTTTTCTCTCCGGCTGCGGGGAAGCAGGCCAGCGGATAATTACCCCTCAGTGCAAGCCGCAGAGCCGGCCTAATCCGAAAGCTCAAGTGCCCGTAAGTAAAACTTCAGGAAAAGTTATTGAAAGTGACAAATACAGGGTGACAAATAATCAATAAAAGCCCAGTCCCGCATCCTTTATTGTTTCCAGGCACTAACAGCAAGTAATGAAACCTCGGCGAGGACGTGGAGGCGGGGGAGCAGCAGGGACCGGGACCTGGGCTGGCTCCTGGAAAGACCCCGCTTAAAGAAGCCAAGGAAGGACGCGGCTGCATAAAGGGGCCGGTCCCGTCCCCATGTGAGAGAGCAAAATACCCTCCGCACACTCCTCCCCGGCCCTTCTCCATCCCCGCCATGCCGCCCGCTCGCTGGTGCGGGTCGCTCCGAAAGCTGCTGCTGGGACCCCGCAGCCGCCCCGCAGCCTCGGCCCACGCACCGATGTCGTGCACCCGCACGAACCGGCCCCTCCCTCATCTGCTTCCTGAAATCCATAATTTGTCCGGACACCGAAGGCTCTGCTTCTCATTAGCACTTCGGGCCGCAGTTTCTAAAGTTTCAGCGAAGGACGCCGGGCAAGATAAATCCGTGCTGTCGTTTCTCTCCCTTTCTGTCTCTTCGAATTAAGTTCTGATCTATCAGTTTAAACACTGGCCAGAAAGTTGATTCGCTTTCTGTTAGGATTTCGGGTTAAACCGGGGGGTCCTCCAATGTCTTTAAGCTTTTGAGCTGTGTAAATGAACTGCAGTGTCACATAATCGATAGGGAAAACTCAGCTGTCACAGATCCGAAAGCAGCCTCCTGCCGCAGCAGTAACGTGATTTGGCATCTCAAAGTTTGCAAACGTGCTGGCTGCGCGGCCGGGGCCCGGGGAGGACGAGCTCAGCGGAGGGACGGGAGTGATGCGCTGGGCGGGGAGCAGCAGCCCCTAGTCCTGGCAGCTTCCAGCCCCTTCATCCCCAGCCCCAATGCCCCGCGCACCGCGGTACCCGTTACTGCTCCTTCCCTCCATCCCTCCATCCTCGACACACGCTGCGAAAGTTGTTTCCCAACTTTGGCGTTTGCGGAGGCTTGACCCAGAACAAATCTCAGTGTCTCGGTGGCCTTTCCGAAGCCGCCGTGCCCCCCCGCGCCGAGCCTGCGGGACGTGCCCATCTGGAGCGCTCACCGTGAGAGCAACTGTGCCGCGCACAGCCACAGCGGCCATCAGTCACTGAAAGCCACACGCTTCAGTGGGCCGGGAATAAAACGAAGTCCCGGTGACGCCTGGTTAAACCACTGACCCTCTTGCGAGGCTTGGAGAAGGGGGAAGGCGACCCCCTCCTGGCAAACCCAACTTTGGTGGGGGGTGGGGTGGGCGAACCTCGTTGCGGCCATGTCCCCTTTCAGCAGAACCAGGGTGGCTCAGCTCAGCCTTTTCAGGGTGCCTGAACCCCCTCCACGCCCGGGTAGAGCCCCTGCCCTGGGCCGGGGAAGGTACTGTGATAGTCGTGGCAGCAGCCTACTCAGGCACAGATTTCCCAGCAAAACGTTTCTTTTCATACCGGTTTAGGTGGAAAAATCAGCCTATGAGCAGGGCATGCGCTGAGCTGTGGGCTAACTGCTACCCTGGACCCGTGCACCACCCGAAGAACGTGCGCACACACACATGGCACAAGAAAACAACTTGCACAGCTTGTCTGGACGTTTTCTGGAAGGGGAGGGTTTGGGCTTCAAATTAGGAAGCTGTCTCAGATAAACGATAGATTTCCCTTTGGTCAGGCTACAGGGTTTAATCATATCATCGTGGTTTTGTCCCCAGCACAAAGGGACCTGTAGGCCAGCTCAAGAAATAGGATTTGAGATAGTGTGATTTGACACGAGGAAACTGTTACGTTCGCAGTAATGCTCTGAAGAGGGCAAATGACACCTCCGGAGTTGAGACGAGGGGTGTGCTTAAGTGCCGCTACTCTTCAAACCCCATTTGGGTATAATTTAAGCCTCCTCTGGCTTACAGTAATGTACTCAAGGCTATCCAAAAGGGGGGATTTCATGAGGCCGAGTTTGTACACTTCTATAATTTACAGGTTTTGCTGTAGCTGTAAAATGCCAATTGGTACATGTGTAGTGCAAAAGAGCTGAAATCCCATCCAGGGCCCAAGTTGGTTATTTCTGCAGGAGCTGTCATTTCCAGGAGGGAGGACAATGAGAAGGCCAGGAGAGATGGAGCTCTGATCTCCACCAAGGAGAGATAACCACCTGATTAAAATAGGCCTCTTGTTCCCCCGTTACTTGATCGTCGTGTGAACTTACCTTATTTACAATTACAGGCAATGAGTGAGTCGCCCAGACTGCAGTACACCTATGGCTTTGGGATTACCCCTCCCTTTCTTATCGACACCATCTCCTGGACAGTTTTCTGGACCACTCATAACATGGGAGCACAGAAATGCTCTTAACAACAGAGGGGATGGGTATGATCAGAGCTGTATACGGGAGCGCAGCATGTTCCCTGCCACCCCGCCCCCACTGGGAACCAAGCAAGGGGCCAGGCCCAGCACAACCAGCCTGTGGAAGTCAGGGTATTTACAGTGCTCAGACACATGTGAGCACCAGCAGAAAGCAAAGGGGCACAGCACGAAATCGCATTTGTACTCCACATCTGGTATCTACTCATTTCCCAGGTGAACCAAGACACAGCAGCTGTTGGAGGACCCTCCTTTCGAGTCAGTCTGGAGGCCAATCATGGCCCAGTGGCATCGGACAATGATTTCAATCTCCATTGAGATTTAATGCACTTTGTTCTCAATTTTAATACTAAATGGCGCCGTGTTTGCCAGATTATTATCCCACTATTGCTTGTGCATTTGTCTCTTATGTCTAGTGTCTGTCATTACACAAAGCATTTTGAAGAGCTAATTTCAAAAGACAGAAAGTCTACACTTACTATAAAAGTCATTAAATTAGCATGACAAGCATAAAGTTCCTAGGTTATAATTTGGTTATAGATCTGAAATCTTCCCTGCTTTCTCTCTCCACTTGAAGGATGAAGGCTGCAGGAAGGCACTGACTCGAAGTTAGGACAATTGAGCAGCAGAGAGCATGGTGGAAGAACTGAGAAGAGACACGGGCTCCATCACCACCCTTTTTGGCAGTGCAGTGGGTGATTGATGATTTCCCCTCACGTCTCCCACCAGCCAGAGAAAGGTGTGATCAGATGGTCTTCTGCTAAAACAGGTGGGAGGAAAAACAAACCCAAATACATCTTGATGCATTTCTTGTCAATGAAAATGTTTCTGGAATCAGAGGAAGCGTCGCTCTTGCCTTTTAGATGCCACTGAGCACTGAAACGGGCAGATGAGTTGTACCAGCAGCCACTGGCTGTTCACGCTAAAGCTGCAACGCATCCCATTTATTTTAATTGCTTCTTCATTTCGGAAGAAAGCTGGGAACAGGAGGGGAAGAGCTACTTCTCCCAGCGCATCTGCACTGGCCAGAGGAACAGCGTGGACCCCCAGGGGAGCCGGGCCAGCGAATGCCCAGGACCCTGCCCGGCCGGGCAGCGTCCCCTTGATGTGTTTTTAGATAAGGAGCGCGTATTTAGATAAGGAGAAAATCAGAGAAGAGACGGCTCATTCAAACACGGTTCTCCCAGAAGAGTCTGCCCGAGTAGTTATTTAGGCTAGAAATCTGCCGTCAACTTGTTGTATCCCCGCCAGGACCAGCAAGGTGCATTTCTGTGGGCTGATTTGTTTGCTTTTAACCAGACCCACCGAGGAGGATCGTGGAAGCTTTCTATTTACCTTTTCCTCTTTAAGCGTTTTAATTATGATCACTGACCTGTCGGGCTTACCTACAGTATCAATGTCCTTTTATATCACTGCCTCTCCTTTCTCAGCATGTTTCTGCTATTTAACACTTGCTACCTTTGCCATTGGAGTCCTAGAGTGACCCCCATGACTATCTCTGAAAGAAAGACCCTCTGCATTCCAGCACTGCCTCCTTGCCCAAGTAATAGCAAAGGGACCACTCAGACACATGGACCACACTGAAGCATTAATTAGGCTGATGAAATCCATAGAAATGTATGGATTCAGCATAATCGAGTTTCTTCTGCTGACTATAGTTAAGGAATACGTGAGCAGCTGGGAGAATAGAAAGTACTGTTAGGGTGAAGTCATGCATGTAATTGAGTATATTTAACATAACCATTTTAATGATCGGTGATTAAAAGTGCATCTACTTAAATTGTATACCTCTGCAATTTGTCCATATCAACTTTAGAGCACACACAAAGAAAAGGTCGTCATATAAATTTATAAACAAGATCCCTTCCTGGCTGCACATGACTCAAGCCGGGGTGATAACTCGGCAGCAGCGATGAGGGGAAAAGGCCCTTCGCAAGCAAACAGCTACGCCAGTGCGATATTAATTAATCACTGCTTGGGCCCCCTTTCTCTCCCATGCAGTCACAGTATTAGAGGCGCATAATAAGTGAGTTTTCTTTTCATCCGTAATTATTTATAACAATTCGATCACTTGGCGGCGGGGGGGTGGGGTGGGGAATGAAATCCCCATTGCCCGTATTAGAGGAGTGTCTTTGGCAATCC